>JACEEZ010014030.1:112500-115000 GCA_016584305.1 Chionoecetes opilio
TCCCGTCAAGTGGACATCAAGGAGGTTCTCGCACGTGAGCTGGCACCAATCCCAACATCAATGTTCACAGATGCAGGAGAGATGAGATGCTCAACAGGAAAATCCGTCTTGAAGACTCAACTGAAAGTTGAGGTCTCATCCAGAAATGCACCAAAGACAGACATCACAATCATCGATGGTTCTGCTCTCCTCTGGGTGATACACTGGCCTGTGGGTGGTACAGTAAAAACGTATGTGTCAAACTTCAGACAACATATTGAGAGGAAGCTGCAAAAAGGAGATGTGTACTTGGTGTTAGATCGGTACTATGAGTACAGCACGAAAGGTGTCACAAGAAGTGCGAAGAACACTGAAGCCAATAGAGTTCACCAGCTTAAGGTTACAAAGGAGCTGCCATCACAGAAAGTAATCCTGACTGTCATTGAAAACAAGAAGCAGCTCATTGACATAATCTGCCACTGAAATCAAAGGAGACGTTTCGTTCCATCGAAACCACATACATAATCACAAGCTGATCTTCACATCCAAGACAAAACTCCGATTGAGATCAGCAATGGATAACTTATCATTAAAGAGGGGATATGAACACTACACATGAAGAGACAGATATCATCATCGTTCAACAAATGCTCATGGCTGCAAAGGAGAGAAACCACAAGCATCACCGACTTATCAGATGACACAGACGTGTTTGTACTGCTTTCTACATTACTATCTGGAAGATGGTCTTAAGTTCATGGGAGTATGGAATCGCCAATCAAAGATCGAGCAATAGTCGATATCGGCAAGACCGTTGAGAAGCACATAGATATCATACCAAAAAGCTGTAAAGGAATATCCTAGCTGCTCATGCACTTTCTGGTTGCGACACAGTTGCTTGCTGTGTTCGCATTGGAAAAAGCACTGTTCTGAAAGTTGTATAAAGTGGACTTCTTCTGTCACTTCTGGGACAAATGATGCTTCGCTGCCCTCGGTGATTACAGCAGGCAACGAAATTCATGACTGCCTGCTATGGACAGAACAACAGTGACACGATGTCAAATGCACGACTCAGTGCTTGGGCAGCAAAAAACAGGCAAAGGGTATACATCACTCCAAAATTATGCTCTCTACCACCGACCAGCGAGGCCTTCGAGGAAAACGTGAAAAGTGCGCATCATCAAGCATCCATATGGCGCGCCGTGAAAGACGCGGATCCACCAGAACTGGACGTTGAAAAATATGGATGGAAGAAAGATGAAACCAAACAGATCACTTGTACCTACGACAGTCCTGGATACAGTCAGCCTTGCACGAGATGCTGTTTGCGACTGATCAAGTGTGGATGCGAGGTGACACCTTATCGTTCATCCAGATGTGGGTTTGCCGGAGTGCCAATCTGTCGTGCACAATGTTCTGTGTCTGTCACGATGGAATTTGCTGCAACACAAATGCTTTGTGACTTGTGACAGTGACTATCAGTCGAAAAATCTAAATCCATATCTTACGTTTAACAGAATACATAAATGTTTTCAGTGATTAAACCAACAAGTTGTGTCTCATTTGTGATTTAACCAGAAATTAACTCATGCCGTCGTTGCAATAAATGCAAAATAATATAAAAATAAGCGTTTATTTTATGAATAATACCACACAGACCTTGCCAGTCCGTGCTAGTGCATGTCATTAATCAGATCTAGTAATGGCTGTTGAGAAAGTCAATTTTCTGGAATGAAAAACACATTTATGGCGGTCATCTTGTTTTTTGCGTGTTTTATTGATATAATAATGTCTGCATTGTAATCTTGATGCATGAAAACATATAAAAGGACCTTTCATTTGTGTTCCTATCTCATATAGTTACGAAGATATGAGGAAAATAGATTTTCCCAGATTCGATGGCGACCATCTTGGATTTCGCCTCCTAGCACAAATTGCTCAAGTATGACAAGATGTCATCCGGCAGTTTCTGAATATATATGCCCTTATCATATAATCAATATTAAAAAAAAAACTTTATACTCCAAAAAGAGGTCCTATGGTACTTTTGCGGGACTAACACAGTAGTGGGTTGGAACTCGGGAGACGGAGAGATTGTTTTAATTTATCTTTTACGGAAGGCCGGGTCAACTGAATGGCACCAATTGTTATGGTGGAAATAAATAATCATTTGCTGCCTTCACTTGTAGGAGTTAAAGCAAACCGGAAGGGGCAGGGGTGACGAGTAACACTAGCCGATAAGAGGCAACCACTGCTTGTCAACCAAATGTTATGGTGGGATAAATAAGTCACACAGTCTGACAGACTATAATCTATATTATGCACTGTAACGTAATATATGAGTGGCGACGATAACGGAGCGCTAACCGTAGCGCTAATGCTTGCTTGAGCTGTGTCAAGATACCAACTTACGAGAAGACGAATGAGAGCGGACGGACTACCGAAATAGGACGTTGCCAAATATTGATTGATTATAGTATATGGAATATGGCCATTACATACAAGTTATTTTGCTTTTGAT
>JACEEZ010014030.1:120000-127500 GCA_016584305.1 Chionoecetes opilio
CGCGTCCGCCGCCTCGTTACCTCGGACACCTACGTGGCTGGGGATCCAGTTGAGCCTGACACGCCTTCCCTGCGCGACAAGGCTCTGTAGGCTGCCTAGGATGGTGGTGATGAACCTCACGTTGTCCTTGGGATGCGGCTGTTGGAGGGCCTGCAGCCCCGTCTAGGAGTCGGTGTGTATTACCACAGTTGCCTCCCGGCGGTGCAGGGCATGTTCGAGGGCGTGCTGGATGGCCACCAGCTCAGTCTGGAGTGTGGAGCAGTTGTTAGACGTCCGCCAAGACAGCTCTGTCCCACCCGTGGTGACGAACGCGGCACCTGTTCTGCCACTATCCGGGTCGACCGAGCCGTCAGTGAAGTATACACGGCTGTCCCGCTCGGCGACCTGGGCCATGGCCATCAGCGCGTGCTGCCGCAGCTCCCAGGTGGTGCACATGGCTTTACAGGCAGGCAACTGCGTGGCGGTGAACTCTGCAGCGGGGGGCCCCCACGGGGGCGGAGCATTGTAGGTGGGGGCGGGGACATCAGCCTCCCGCCACGGCCCGGTGATCCCCGCGTGAATGAGGCTGTGGGTGGCTAGCGAGGTGTTGATGAGCCACGTGTTGCCGCGCAGGCACTCGATGCCCTGCGTCATGGCCAGCCGGAGTCTCCTCTGCGCCACGGACGTCTACTGCCTACCCGGCAGGTCAAGCTGACAGTGCGAGGACGTCTCCCTGCCACCCTTGACCTTGGATGCTGGGGAAGCTACACGGTACGCAAGTATGTACAAGAACCTGTCCGCTGCTTCCGCTGCCAGGCCTTTGGACACTACCAAGACCAGTGTCCACGGCGGCAGGAGCTCTGCGGCGTCTGCAGTGGAGAGCACGCCACCAGGGACTGCATCCGCCGCCTTCGGGAGGGCGGTGAACGTCCCGTGCCGCGTTGCCCCAACTGTAGCGCTGGACACCATGCCTGGAACCTCCGATGCCCTGCCAGACTCAGGAGGATCGCTGGTTCCGCGGCCCCACGACAGCAGACGAGACGAGACGAGGATCCGCCCTGTCCACCGCCCCCAGCCCCTGCACCAAGGAATGAGGACACCGCCACACCCGAGACGAGGAGGCGCCCCAGACGAAGGAGAAGGACGAGGCCCGAGAGCGATCCCCCCACCCCGCCCCAGGTGGATGTGGAGGATGACGCCCCGGCCCCCATAGCGACGCCAGACCTACCCCCGCTGGAACCCGCGGCGTGCGGCGGGGAGTCGCAGCAATGCCATGCTGTGACGCCCAGCCGTGATGCCGCCAGCCAATGTGGGCCCGTAGAGCAGCAGCCTGTCGATGACGCCCCAGCGGTGACCAGCCGGGACGTCGCGACCCAGTGTGAGCCCGTGGGGGAACAGACGCCGCCCATGGAGGAGCTGCAGCCGTCGACATGTGACGCTGCGACCCAGTCCTGCCCCGCTCAGGTCGATGCGGGGTCCCAGATGGAGCACAAGGTGTACACTCTTGATAAGAAGAGCCTGTGGGACCTTCTACTGGAGTACGAACACCTGCTAAAGCAGGAAAGAGAGCTGAAGTTGGCTCGCGTATCGCATGAGCCGGCCCTCGGCTACATGATGCGTGCGGTGAAGAGTGGTGGCATGGAGTATGCCGCTGCATTGCATCGCAGCTTTGGCCTTACCCTGCCGGGCGACAGGGATGCCCGCCCACCGTTCGACGATCGCAGTGGTGAGGTACCTGGGGTTTGGGTGAAGTTTCACACCGGTAGATCAGAGAAGAGTAGAAAGTGTAAAAAATGAAATCAATAGTTAATTTGACCACTGTTTGCCATGTCAACAACTCACGGCCAGCTCCTCCATGAGTTGCATTGATTGTATACGACTTTATTTTTATTATGTTTTGATGTAATTTTTTGTTTGTTCATTTACTATGTTATTTTTACTGTATATACAGTCAATAAAATACATACGTTTCATCGTATGACCAGTGACGCAGGTGACTCATCGTCACCTCGCCTCCACGCGACCCTCCCGTAGCTTGACGGAATACTCTCCTCACCGGCGGGCTGATGCCCGCTTTGTACTTTTTGCTGCTGCATTATGTGTATTTCTGTACATGCTTGTACTGTATATATATATGCTGTATGTTATAATTGTACAATAAACCTTTACAAAATCAAAAATAAACCTATATACACATACATGCATACATATACATACACACATGCAACATACCTACACGTACACATACATTTATGCGCACACACAGACACCTACATACCCATAAATTTATTTACACACACCCAAACATACTTACACATTAAAACAGTGTAATATACAAGTACACACTCACATAATGAATCCATGCATACCTACAGAATGACTTAGTGTGTATAACTTTGAAGCAACAATTTCTTGAGTTTATGTTTGAAGGATATTTGAGTTGTGGAATTTTTTATTTCTGCTGGTAAACTATTCCATAATTTGACACCTCTGACTGAAACATTTTGCTGAGCATGAGTAGTCCTGCAACGTGGTATTCGTAACTGTAATGACCTTGTAGCAAAAGTATGTGAAATGTAGTGAAAACCGTTATCAACAGGATACACTTGTAATGATTTATAAACAAATAAGTTTGATTGCAGAGATATTATATCAGACAGTTTGAGTAACTGGTGGTCTCGAAATAGTGGGTTGGTGTGCTCATATCGTGACTTATAAAACATAACACGTATTAACTTTTTTTGAGAAATAAATAGATTATCCACATATGTTTTATATGCTCCCCCCCAAATTGTTGAACAATACAGTAGATATTGATATCCTAGTGATGAATATATTTGAATAATACACTCAAAAGTGATACAGCTACGAATTTTATATAAAACGCCAGTTAATTTAGATATTTTAGTACATAATTGATTTATTTGTGATCTCCATGTTAATTTATTGTCAATGGTTATACCTAGAAATGTATATTCTTCAACTTTACACAAGGATAAATCATTTATTTTTACGTCACTATGGGCTGCACTAGTCATTAGAGGGTGGGATACCATGTAGCATGTTTTAGAGATGTTCAGTGTTAGTTCATTGGTTTTTATCCAGTTAGATACATTAATTAACTCTGAGTTTAGTATATTCTCTATTTCACCAAGATCTTGTCCCTGAATATATATGGAGGTGTCATCAGCAAAAAGCAAAAACTTCAATTTATTACTACAACGTAAAATGTCATTGATATAGATAAGAAACAAAACTGGGCCTAAAACTGAACCTTGTGGTACACCATAGCAGATTGATTCATGTGAAGATGCAGAATTATTATATACAGTGTATTGTCTTCTGTGGCTTAGAGAGAGAGAGAGAGAGAGAGAGAGAGAGGAGAGGAGAGAGAGAGAGAGGGGAGAGAGAGAGAGAGAGAGAGAGAGAGAGAGAGAGAGAGAGAGAGAGAGAGAGAGGAGAGAGACGTCACCAAAAAATGTAGATATGGAGACGGGGCCATACGAGTGTAGCTCAGGCCCTGTAAAATACAACTAGATGAATACACACACACACACACACACACACACACACACACACACACCACACACACACACACACACACACACACACACACACACACACACACACACACCACACGGGGAGGGAGCTGTTAAACTGTCATTAGTGTAATTGCGGGACTTAAAACTATAATTACTATATATAATTACTAGAGAGAGAGAGAGAGAGAGAGAGAGAGAGAGAGAGAGAGAGAGAGAGAGAGAGAGAGAGAGAGAGAGAGAGAGAGAGAGAGAGTATAAAATTAAGTGAAACAAACTAATGATTAAAGAAAGTATATTAATCATATTAATACGAAATTTGTGTGTGTGTGTGTGTGTGTGTGTGTGTGTGTGTGTGTGTGTGTGTGTGTGTGTGTGTGTGTGTGTGTGTGTGTGTGTGTGTGTGTGTGTGTGTGTGTGTGTGTGTGTGTGTGTGTGTGTGTGTGTGTGTGTGTGTGTGTGCGTTTGTGTCTGTGCATGTGTGTGTGTGTGTGTGTGTGTGTGTGTGTGTGTGTGTGTGGAGCGTGCGCGTTAGGGCGGAGGGAGGCTATGGGGGGGGGGGCATCGAGGGAGAGGACTCAGGGGAGTTATAAAGCCGGAAAGTGTGAAACAGGTGTGGCTATTTAGGCGGTAGGGGGACGGGTCTCCAAGAGGAGACTGAGCGAACATTTGTAGACAAGGAAGAAATATGAGAAAGTGATGGGCTTGCCTGGCCCAAAGTGTATACGAATTTTGTGGAGTGACTGTACCTGACTGCCACACGGCAGTCAGGACAGCATGCAATCCGCGAATCATATCCTCGACCCCAGCTTTGAGGAGCTCCACACTGATATTACAAACACCAGCTGCCTTTCCACCCCTCAACTTTGTTACAGCCTCTCTGACTTCGTCAAAAGAGGGTGCGGTTTCGTCAATAGGAGGATCGGCATCCACTGCCTGTAACCCAGTGGTGTGAAGCTGCTCAATTGGAGGGTCCACCGTGAACAACTGCCCAAAGTACTCTGCCCAACGAGCCGTCTGCCCATCCATGTCCGACACGAGGCGCCCATCTGCTGCTCGAATAGCACTCGCCCGAGATGGAGACTTGGAACGGAGCTTCTTCAGGGCTCGGTAGGCGGGTCGGAGGTCATTAGCGTTTAAATGGCCCTCGACATCCTCAGCGAGACTCCTGACTAACTAACTAACTCCTGACTCTAATATATACTACTACTACAAACATCAATACATGGCATGGGTCCGAAGGGCCCACAAGCACTTGTGTAACCTAAAGTAGATATATATCATCATGTAAAGGTATGTATAATTATGTGTGACGAAAGTTTCGCTGCAATAATGATTATAAATAAAAGATAATGTCAAAAATATTGGCACTAATACATAAACCCTATCGTCATTAACACTTAAGTCGCCAGGGCAATGTTTCTTTTCGATTTACAGACGTTTGGTGGCGTTAAGACTTATATTTCTTCTTCTATGATTTCAGGAAAGTTCAAAGAGGCTATCTGGAGAGTCTGTGTCATTTTGTGTCTTCATATGTGTCATATTATGGTTATAAATGAACAAATTGCCAAAAAGTTAGCCGAGTGGCGACCTTGGTAGCGGCTACACTAAGTTCGCCAGCTAGTGTTTTAACCCAACACTTTTAGCTGCCACTCGTGATAAATTCAGGGAAAATAGAGGTAAAGTAAAAATATTTTAAAGATGCTTGGATGTAGAAAAGTTTCTATTCCAACGCGAAAGCAAATTTTACCCAAGTTTGAAAGGTTTGGCAAGTTTTAACATTTTTATGTCCTCCCGCCTGAAAGATGATTAGCTGCCATCTGTCGTCACGCAAAGAAAAAACGAGTTGCGAAATTTGAAACTGTTTATACATGCAGATACAAATCATAAAACAACACTGAAACAGGGTAGATTATACAGTCATGATATAAACTACTGTACATGCCTTTTCAGTGGCACATACAAATCTGTAGCGATGCTAGAATTCGTAATATATGACGCCTGGCGACATAAGTGAAGTGGCAACTATAGTGTTATTGACGGTAGACACTAAATATTTGTTAGCAATTTTTTATAACAATAAAATCGGCAGAAAATTTGCTTTGAAAAGTCAAAAAGATGAGTACCGCCAAAATATATGCACTCTATTATAAATATACTATTGCCATAAAAATGGCGTAAATGAACATATTTTCTGATATTTACATACTGTATTTCACATTAAAGCTTATTCACATTAGAAATGTTCAAAAATAGGAAAACAGCACATCGTTAAAACATCAAATAAATTATGAAAACTACATAAATATACTATACTCCTAGGTCAATGTAAAAAAACTAAATAAGAAGGAAGCAAAATCTAAATATCTCACAATACACGTCAATACCACAAATTTAATTAATAAATGTACATGTATTCGAAAACTGCTATATATATGATAAACTATTGAAATGTAGAAAAAGGCATATTACTTCCATTTCCAGAAAGTTTACATCTCGCAAATGAGCTAAACATCTTGAAAAAAAACGATATATTTGGAAGTATATAACGTGAAAATGGGTAAACTTTCTTTTTTATTTCAAATATCTCTATTGAGAGAAGAAAACTACGAAAACGGTTGTATTATAAAACGGTTTTTATATAACGATACATAAAGTTGAAATATCTTTAAAAGTTTATATAAATAAAAATATATATTTCCTTACGCAAACGGTTATAATTTCTGTTATAAAATTCGTAATCAATAAAGGGCTTAACAGATTCATTTGTATAAATTTTACGGCACATAAAAAATACGGTAAAATACTTGAAAAGGGCTTATTTTATATATAACAATTATTGATCCTAGAATACCATGCAAAAATCATATGAATGACTTCATTTTGCAAACTTTTTTTTTTTTTTTTTTTTTTACATCACAAAGAACTGGCACAACAAAAATGGGTAACACAAAGCCCGCTTAGTTGCCAGTCCCTATAAAGAAGACAGTAAGAGAATAAAATAAAAAAGAGAGGTGAGCCAATTTAGTTCGGGAGGTGTCTTGTTACTCCTCTGTTGAAAAGATTTAAGTCATAGGAAAGTGGAAAAATAGAAACAGGAAGAGAGTTCCAGAGTTTACCAGTGAAAGGGATGAAAGAGTAAAGATACTGATTAACTCTTGCATCAGGAAGATGGACAGAATAGGGATGAGAATGAGTAGAAAGTCTTGTGCAGCGAGGCCGCGGGAGTGGGGGAGGCATGCAGTTAGCAAGTTCAGAAGAGCAGTGAGCATGAAAATAACGGTAGAAGAGAGCAAGAGAAGCAACATTGCGGCGGTGATTTAAAGATTGAAGACAGTCAGTCAGAGGAGAGGAGTTGATGAGACGAAAAGCTTTTGACTCAACCCTGTTTAGGAGAGCTGTATGAGTGGAACCTCCCCAAACATGTGAGACATACTCCATACATGGGCGGATAAGGCCCCTGTACAGAGCAAGCAATTGGGAGGGAGAAAAAAAAGGACGCAGACGCCACAGGACACTTAACTTCTTAGAAGCTGTTTTAGCAAGAGATGAGATGTGAGATTTCCAGTTCAGATTTTTAGTAAAGGATAGTCCTAGAATGTTCATTGGAGAAGAAGGAGACAGTTGAGTGTCATTTAAAAAGAGGGCATAGTTATCTGGTAGGTTTTGTCGAGTAGATAGGTGAAGAAATTGGGTTTTTGAGGCATTAAACAAGGGTTTGCTTTGCCCCAATCAGAAGTTATAGAAAGATCAGAAGTTATGCGCTCGGTGGCATCTCTCCGTGAATCACTTAGTTCCTGTTGAGTTGGACGTCTAATAAACGACGTTGAAAAATGCAGGGTAGAATCATCAACGTAGGAGTGGATACGGCTTTGAGTTAGACCTAGGAGATCATTAATGATTAATAGAAAGAGAGTGGGTGATAGGACAGAACCCTGGGGAACACCACTATTGATAGATTTAGGAGAAGAACAATGTCCGT
>JACEEZ010014030.1:140000-142500 GCA_016584305.1 Chionoecetes opilio
TTTCAGTTTCGAGCTCGTCTAAGATTTTGCACGGAATTTTCTCTCTCTCAATTATGTTTCCCGGCGATACGTGGAGAGCGAAGATCCATGTAGCGTTCTAGCTTGATTCTGTATTCTTTATCTTTATTTCAGAATATTAACCATATTTTCATACTGATGAGTATTGTCTTTACATATCAGTCTTGTAGAGGAAATTGGATCTCCCCTACAGAGGAACTATCACATCCTGCGTCATCCCTATACTGATGGAACAGGATCCAGAAATTCACCTTTACATTATTGATATAGGATCAGGCGAGGGCAGCTACGATGCCTCCTTGGGTATGTCATATATCTAAGATAGGATTTGATTTTTCGATTATATGAAGTTTAACATAATTCGATAGCATTTTTTAGTATTTCACCACGGATTAGTTTACTCACACTCTTACCTATTCAAGCCGATATATTTTTTCCTAATCCAACTTAGGTGAGGTAGTTCAGGCAGCCTTCTATGCAGGACTCACGGCCACCGTAGTGACGCTACAGGTTCTCCTGGATGTCCTTCACCAAGCCATGCAATGGACGGGCACCACAAGAAGCCTTGTGATTGTCCATGCTTCTGCCGGCAACATCACTGCATTCTTTAAAGACGTTAGTACAAATGGTGTTACCAAACATGCATAAATTCTGGACTGATAAATGTTCGAAATCACTCATCAATCTTACAGGATCAGTAGGTTTCATTTCAATAGCACAACCACGAAGTATTCTCTGTTGTGCTTGTTGGGCCAATACAGGTAAAATGATACAGCTCACCACAGTGTAGAAAAATACTATGCTACGGCTTTTACCCTCAGACAGAAGGCGGGCAACAAAATTGAAATTTTGGGCACAAAAATATTTTTAAAACTTAAAAGGGTTTTCAAACACAAGGGGAAATATTTTAAAATTTTCTTGATTTTCCCTTTACCAAAAAATTCTTGTTGTTAAATAAGAAATATAAAAATTAATAATATATATAAAATATTTATATATAAATTTTTAAATTTAAATATAAAATAATTTTAAGAAAATATATGATTAATGAATTTAGGGAAAAAGTAATTTTTTAGTTTTATTTATAATATATGATAATATATTAAAATATATGTATATATATAGATAATATATATATATATTAATTATATTTAAATATATATAAAAATATATATTATTTGTATTAATATATATAATAATTTATATATAGATATTATATATATAATGTTATATATATAAAAAATATAATATAATATAAATATAATATAATAATATATATATATATATTTTATATAATAATATATTTATCAAATTATAATATATATTAAATATTATATATATATATTATATATATGTTTATAATATAAAAAATATTTTATATATAAAATAAATATAATAAAATATATATATATATTTTATTTAATAATTATATATAAAATTAAATATTTTATAAAATAAAAAATAAAAAGGAATATATATAATATTAAAAATAAAAATATAAAAAATTAAAATATATATATTTATATATAATATTTTATCATTAATAATAAATATATTATATATATATATATATAATATATATTTTTATATATATTATATAAATATATATATAATATTATAGTAAAAAATATATTTTTATTATATTAAAATATTTTATATAATATAAATTTAAATATTTTATATAGTATATATATATATAATATATATAAAATATATATATTAATATTATTAAAAATTATATATATATATATGTATATTAGTACGCGGGTAAGCTAACTTTTAGGGATTTTTTGAAAAAAGCCCCAAATTTTGGCACAGGGGAAACCAATATTTTATGAAAAAATTTGGATGTGGACATCATCCAGCGCCCCGGCGGCCGGGGGGCCCATTTTAAAAATGGCCGCCAGCAACACCCAAAGCACACAGAATTAGATAAAGTTTGCGCTAAATTTTTAGTGAATGTTATTAAATTTTTTTGAATAAAAGAATCCAAAATAGCTCTTATCACTTTTGGGAGATGCTGCTGATATTAAAAAAAATTTTAGGCTAATTGCAGATGAAATGGCGACAAGTTCGAAATGGCGGGAGTTCCACTGAACCACCCACACCAGGGGAGGTTGATCATGCCCCGGTGGGGGCTCCCCAGAAGAGTGGGAGCAGTGCGGGGGGACACATCCCCAAAATGGCGGGCATGCCTGCTGGTTTGGTGGTAGCACCCCCATGAAGGTTCTCCACTGGAAAAAAATTTCTTGTGGGGCGACTTGGGGGGTTTTACCCAAGATGCTCGTTTTTAGCATTTTTGCTTGGGGCCGTGTTGTGCTCGGGAGTCACGCGGGTCCCGGCACGGGGGTTTGATGTGCCGACGGAGGGGACATCTGTATAGTAGTGCGGAAAAACGGTCAACGTTTTGGGCCCTTTGCTTCGGCTCCCCGAGGATATATGCTGGGGCAATCCCGGGCCCCCCGGGACCGCAGGGTGTTGC
>JACEEZ010014030.1:152500-166173 GCA_016584305.1 Chionoecetes opilio
AGCCGGGACCGAAGACAATGAACCCCTTAGGCCTTGAGCACGGGCTCCCCACACTGGCACATCACCACCACGGCACACACACACACAGGCACATTCGGAATAACACAATCACATCCTTTCCAGACTATATTGTACTAGGTAACACTACAGACCCAACACTTCACGACCCCCGACCTATACGGCCGTTGTAGGGCAACACCACACCACCACAGTCAACACACTATACTCCACCGGACGGCGGGAAAAGGCGGCACTGGTTAACGCCCACGGTCCCCGCCCAGGAACACAGCCGGCTACTACCTTTCATCAAGGCGCCGTTAGCCACAGGGAAGGCTACCTCTACCCTTGGCCCGCCTGTGAAACCACCACAGCCCTTCCCTGCTCCCTGGCCGCCGGCGTCTCCTCCGGGCAGCACCTGCCGGGATCCTCTCCAAGCGCTAACCCTCGCCCGGGACTCCGCGGGTTCTTGCCCGGCCTCTGTCTCCTTCCTTCCTTGCCGTTTTCTGGCCCCAAAAAAAGCCCCACCCAACCCTTGCCTCATTTCTTGGAAGCAAGTGCCGCTGCCACTCACAGTGTTTCCCGCCCCTCTCTCCTGACGAAGGCGCGGCGGCGTTCAAACATATATGTTCAATACAAAATTTGGGTTAAGAGCAGAGCGGGGCGTTTTTAAATACAATTGTTTTTTAAATCGTTTTTAATTATTTGTGTTTTAAAAATGTATTTATAAATCATTTTTGCATGTATTTTAAAAAGTTTTTTTTTTTAAACTTGTATGATATTTAAATTTGCATTTAAATACATTTAACAAAAAAAATTGAAACTTTTTTTATCATTAAAATTTGGCCATAAAACCCCCCCAAACTATCTGGCAATCCTGATTTACCTGAAAGGTTTCCACTCTCTCTTTTACCGAAATAGAAAACCCTTCCCCCTTTCCTTTTTAATTTTTTAACCAAAACCCATAACCCAAAGGCCGTTTAGTTGGGGGGTCAACCATTTTTACCCCCAAAAACCTGGGGTATTGGGAAAACCCCCTCTTTTCCATACCCCCCCCCTCCTCTAATCCTCTCTATCACCCATCGAACAAAGCTCAGACCCAAAGCACTCCTCGGGCCTTATGACAACCTAGGGGTTTTTGTTTCAGTGCAAACTGTGTACCCCCTTTAAGCAAAAAAAAAATTTTTAAACCACTAAAAAGGTCTAGGGGACTTCCTAAAAAATCTCTCTTTCCAAGAAGGGGTAAACGTTAACTCTTTCTCTTAGGGGTTAAAACTTACGTCTGCCATCAACATTGTTTAATTCTCCTCATAGTCCCTCTCTCGGGGGGGGGGGTTGCCAATCTTCTTCTAAAACTCATCTCTGCGGGTTCCAACACCCAGCCATTTTGTCCTAATACGTTAATTTGCTCGGCCGCGCCTGTCATTTTTGCCGTCAAATATTTTTCTAATACAATAACCCTCCATCTTCAATACTTCCCCCACTTTTTTTGGGTCCCAACCACTTAACTGAAGTTTTCTTTTGGGCCCGTCTAAAAAACGTTCTTTTTTTTACCCACCCCATTCGTCTTTTTCCCAACCTTCTTTTTCTTTTCCATTGCTTTCTCCCGCCTTTTTTCTACCTCTCCCCAAAATTTGTTCTTTTGATTTTTCGTGTGCCACTGTTGTTTCTCCTCTGAGTCAATTTGGGGTAACTTCAAATAATCAACGGGGAGCTATCGGAAAAAAAAAGCATAAAAAGGGTTTTGGGTACCCATTGTCCATCCGCACTTTTTAAACTCTTTGATTTCAAGAGAAAATTGGGGCCCCTAGAGGATAACCCTTGCACAGGTTTGAGAGAATTTTTTTTCATTGTTCGGTCATCCTTTCTGAATACTATTCCCTTTGTGGGGGTAAGGCGGGTGTTCCTAATTGTATCTCACAAAGTCACCAACTCTTGAATTGTTTGACGAAAACCCCAAAAAGCATTATCCAATACAAGGTAGGTGGTGCTCCAAATAAACTGAAAATTTTTCCCTAAAATTCTTACATACTTCTCGGTCACCCTTTCCCCCTTAATTTATAAAAGGAAAAAACTACTATAATGATCTATTATGGTTAATACATAGCGGTACCCGTGGGCTCCCGTTCCCATGTCTTTATTCTATGCTTACCTCTCTAGGGGTTTTACTTACTGATGGTATTTTTTGCCATTGTTGTTGGGTCCACGCTACCCTTATCTGTTGGCATGTAAAACAATTCCTCCTATTCTCTCCATCCGTTTTCAGGTTTGGGGCAAAAAAAATACCCTTTCTGCTTTACTTTTGATTTCCTCTCCCTAAATGCCCTATTCCTTATTGTAAATTTAAATTCCCAAAGCCGCTCGCTTCAGTTCACTGGGTAAAACCAAAAATAGTGTATCTGTTTATCTAACTGGGGTTTTATTTAAAATTTAAAAAATTTCCCCCTTTTATTCAAATTGATCTAAAAGTATTTCTGGGGTATTTAGATCTGGATATTCTCCCTTTCCTTTCTAATACTCTATCATTTTCCCCCATCTACTCCTCTCTTTGCATTTCCCTTTATTTCTTCTTTATTTTTCCTAACCACCTCTCTTCTACTTACATCAAAAGATTCTTATGGTCTACTAAGCTGGTCTGCTACAGTGTTTTTTTCCCTGCTTATACCTATTGTACCATAGTCTCTCCCTAGGATCCATCTGTCACCCTAGGGATTTGGTTCGTTGTTTAAAGACTGACACTAAGGGCTGGTGGTCTGTTCTATGATCACCTTGGTTCCCCCACAGGAAATTATAAAACTGTCTGCAAGCAAAAACTATTCTAAGGTTTCCCCTATCTGTTGCGAGTATCGCGCTCAACTGGTCTTTTTTTTGGGGAAAAATAAGAAAATTATTGGGGCTTTCCCCCTCATCACTATATGCACATACTCTCCTACGGATTTGGCTAGCATCGGTACCCAACAAAAAATGGTTTAAATTTGGCCTTAGTTAAGATGGGAGCACTATTTTTTTATTTTTTAATATTAAAATGCTTGCGGGCTTTCCTTTACCATTTAAAAGGGGTTATCTTTTTTGGTCAAATTAGTGATAGGCACGCTATCTTAGCGAGTCCTTCTATGTTTCCTATAAAACCTCCATACCTAGAAATTTTTGGGTTTCCTTGACATTATTTGGGGGGTTTCATTTTATCCCCGGTGCCATTTGTCGGGGTTGGTTTTGGTAACCTTTCCCTTGTTCATACTTTCCCCGCAGAAAATTAACTTTTTTTTCCCTTTTTACTTTGGTCAGTTTAATTTTGACCCCAAATCTAGTCAGATGTCCAAATAATTTATCGACCCTTTCCAAAAAATTTTCTCGAAACTGGGGCCATCAGGATTATGTCTCCAATTTTTTTTAACCCAATTTTTCTTTCAGAAAAGGATTTAAAGATTGGGCAAATTTTGGAGAAAAAAATTGCTGCACTGCAATTTAACCAAAGGGGAAAGTTTTTTGAATCTATATAAGGTTTTCCCTCATGAAAGTTTTTAAACTTTACTACTTTCATCTAACAATACTTGAAATCGCATCTTTCATATCTAGGGTGGATAGTTTTCAAGCCCGTACCGATTCTCAAAACTTTTTCCAATTTGGGTAGGGGGTGTATATCGTGCTAAATGGATTCCCCCTTTCTATGTCTAGACCACCTTTTTTCCCCATTCGGCTTTTTAAACCAGTACTATAAAACTTAACCACGCAGCTGTGGAAAAAATTTTTCTTTATGCCCTTCTTTACCATTTCTCTAAACATTTTGCTTTAGTTCTTTAGCTTTCCCCGGATACCTATATGTAACTCTCTCCCGGGTTTTGGATCTACACCTGAATATTGCGGGTAGTTTTCCTGTGCCTATTCTCGTCTAAAATAAATGTTTATGGGGCTCTTTATCAAGGCGAAAAAATGATGCCTCTCCCGTTTACTTTGTGTTTCCAGCTCCTTTTTCTAGAATTTCCCGTATTTGTTCCGGTCGGGACCCTTACCTCGTACCCTCATATCGGGGGAAATGCGTTTCTCTCCTAGTGGGGACAAAGTGTTCCGGCCCCTAACTTGCTGTCTTGAATTTCTTCTGAGTTTTTATACTCTATTTTAGCTAAAAAAGTACCGGACTAACTTCAGTTCCCACTACGTTATTAATAAATTTTTTGGGAGAAAGATAGTTCTTTCTTTTTTTAGCCTGGACCATACAGGTGCTATATTTTGCATTTGGGTTTTTTGCCCACCAAGAGAGTGGTTTCCCTCTACCTCGTCTACGACAATTAACCATTGAGTTCTTTTTTGTCTTTATGGGCACACTTTGCTGTATCCTTTTATGACAGCTTGATTTGCACCTCCTCTTTTCACTTTTCACTCTTAACTGCTTGATGGTACCCTATCGGTGTTAACAAAATTTTTGGGGTAAATTAGGTTAGCCCCATGTTTTTTGTTTTTAAATTTATAGTTATTTTTTCTAGCCTTTATGTTCATCCCCTTTAGGGCTTGGGGGGGATAAATATGATCGGAAAAACTAACACCAAACCCTTTTATTGTTCATCTATTCCCAAGGGTATTTTTCTCTTACTTGACCTAAGATTCTCAAATCCTTGCCCGTTATACCCCGGGTTTAAATAGGGATGTTTCTGTGGGGGTTTTTAATTAATTTTAAACTAAAACGCGCTCTTTTTTTTAAATGAATATTCGTTTTGGTCTAATAAAAACTTCCTGCGGATCATTAATGGTAAAGGTATTTTTTGGGATCGATGTTTTAAATAGTCTCTGGGGTTCCCTTTTCCCCCCAGGACAATTGAACTCCTCCTACATCCTACTCTCCAACATCGAAAAAGCGTTTTCTACTTTGGGTTTCCCTTCGACAGTTGCGATTTAGTGGTTGTTCTTCTCAGTAGGGGGAAAAGTCTGGGAACTCTTTTCCAATTGAATTGGGTAGTTGTGTCGTTACCTAACAAAACTTGTAATTCTCTCCCCATTCCTTCCATCTGTGCTTGAGTTCTCTTACCTCGTCTGACTAGCTGACAGTCCCTGTACGTTCCTGTTTTTTGGGGGGGCTACTCTGGGAAACGGGTGTTTATCTGATAACTCCGGGCTGGGTTTTTCCGCTATCCTATAGTCTCTCTTTCCAAGGTTCCCTTTCCTCGTCTCCCCTCTCTATGAATTTTTTTTTGAGGATTTGTTTCCCAAAAAAGTTCTAATTTTTCTTTCTGTGACTTTGGGAATCCTCCAATAATTTTTTCTTAATTATTTTTATCCCTACGGGGAATTTCTCCTGGGGGTTTTTACTTCGCTTCAGATGGGTATTTGCATTTTTAGTTTTTTGCAAAAACTTGTGGATCTTTCCCTACAGTCATACTGGGCTTAGAAATACTGTTAAGGATTTGTCGACTTATTTTGTTAGTCATCGTAAACCAATAAAAGGTGTTCCCTGATCTAAAAAATCATGCGACTGAGGGGTTCTGGGACAATAAAGCTAATTGCGGATCTACCTAGCTAGTATCCTCTTTCTTCCTCCCAAAACCTCTGACCCAAATTTCTACCCGGGGGAAAGGGAAACTTCAACCTTCCCTCTGTTCTATACCTTGTAAAACCCCCAGTTCAGTATTTGTATATCTCCGTTTTATTTAAAGACTCATTGGTCTCCCAACTTCCTGCTCCTCCTCCTTTTTTTTCAAAAATAACTCAACATTTTTTTTGTCCTGCTACTTCTTGTTCTACTGTCATCCACTTGAATCGCTGCATTTTTCGGGACGGGTTTCGACTCTCTCTGTGTTACTCTATGTACTTCCTTCTTAAGCTCTCTACCCTTTCTTCCTTTGGAGGAAAACCCCCAAATCTTTTCCTGAAAAACCCATTAAATCTTCTATCCAAAAAAAAATTTTCACTACCGTAAATTTTTTAAAAAATTTATCTTTCCCCGATTTTTTTTTCTATGTTGGCCTCCACGTGGGTATTTAAAATCCGACAGCCCTCTGAGTTGCTTACTTGCTGGGGGCGTCTTCCAGCCTCAAAACTTATTTCCATTTTTATGCCCAATTACGGTGGGTGACCGGCCCTCCTAACGCCTGCCTGCCGTCCATGCCTATAGTTGTTTCCTATTCATTTTCTGCTTCTATAAAAAAAACCCCTGCTGTCCTACCGAAATGCACCCCGTCATCGCTAAAAACCTTGTCATAGGGTTTGGCGTTTAAAGCTTAATTCCCATACTGCGTTAGTTTTTTATTTAAATTTATTGTTTTATTGCCCCCCTTATTTTATCATAATTTTCTTGTTCTACTCCCTAGCGAATGGTCGGTTATATCCTATGTTCTATATACAAATCCTTATCTAAAAAAAAAGGCCGTTGCTGCAATGTTTTATACTTTCCTAATATTTTCCATATTTCTTCCACCTTACTGTTGCCTTTTTTATCATTACTGCCTAACCATAGATGACTAAAATCAAATTCTTTCTGTAATACTCCGTTGGTCTGCCATCTAAAAAAGGTTTTAGCCTGCCCCCCGGCGCTCTGTAAAATTCTACGTTTCGTTAGGCTCATCCCCCTCCACATCTAGGATTTGGGATGTCCTTTTCTAACGTACTCTATACATAGATTGACCTGGGATGGCATTGGGAAAAAAAACTAACTAAAAAGGGGTTAGTTGGCTCGTGGGTACGGAAAAACCCTCGAAAGGATCCAAACCCCTGTCACCATTATTAGTCCTCAAAAAACCATCTACACCGTTGTCACAATGTGTGCCCCCTTGGGGGTGTACTCTACAGTCCTGGTTACTCTGCTGCCACCACCCACATGTAGTGGGAAAAAAAAATATAAAAGAAAAAAAATAAAAAAATGGAGAAAAAAAAAGTACTGTTTGGATCTAAATAACATTCTTAATAAGTACTCATAAAAATTTTTATTCCCCTTTGCTTGTAAATTGGGAATAATTATACATTCACAAATTATCTTAATATTAAGTCTTCCTTCCCTCCTAACGATACCAGCGTAATGCTCAAGTCGTTATCCTAAAATAGTTACTATCTTTGGTAACTTCGGTTGCACTGTCACCCCATTACGATACGCACGCGTAAAGCTCAAATGTCACCTAATATAGTTTCTATCCCGGGAACTTCAGTCGCACCCGTTTTCCACTTTAAAGATACGCTGCGTAATGCTCAAATGTATCCTAATATATTTTTTCTATTCTGTTAATTTCAGTCGAGTTACCCCTTTTAAAGTACGCACATGTAAAGCTCGTCGTTACCTAATATAATGTTCACGTAGTCTATCCCCTTCCAAAGTTTCCTCTACTTATTTCTTCTATTTCCTTTTTTTCCCTTGCCTCAACGGCTGGGTGGCATGTTGTAGTTGCCCCTTGCTAATTTTTGAGCGCTTGGCCCCCCGGTCCGCCAACAGCACCTACCTTGGGGGCCCTAAGTAATCCCCCTTTATTAGTCCTGGTCACAAAAGGAATCACCATAAGTCTACTACATCTCTATTTCAAACATTTCATAAATCCTTTCCAAGGGGGAGAATATCACCTCCCCACAGGCGACTTAAATCAGCGAAAAGTGATGCTTCTAAATTATCCTAACGAAAAATCCCCGTTCTCACCTCGTTTCGCTACGTGTCTAATTTCTACTGGGTTAAAATATAACCAACCCGTGATTCGGTGAGGGTGGAGGAAAATTCCTCGTTACTTATTGATAATTATGTTTTTTCATCTCTTCCCCTTTTAAAATGTAATTTTTTCGCGTTCACATACGCGGATCTGCCTCACCTCCAGCTTTGAGGAGCTCCGCCTGAAAATTACAACCCCAGCTGACTTTCCCCCCCCTCAACTTTGCTACAGCCTTTTTGACTTATTCAAAAGAGGGTGCGGGTTTTGGTCAGTGGGAGATCGACATCCATACCCGTAAACCAGTGGGTGAAAATGCTCAAATTTGGGGGGTCCCCCGTGAACACTTTCAAAGTACTCAGCCCAACGAGCTACTTTCCATCCATGTCCCAACCGAGCGCCATCTGCTGCTCGAATGCACACGCCCGAATAACTTGGAAAGGAGGGTTTTTCAGGGCTCAGTAAAAGGGTCGGGGGTCATTTCGTTCAAATGGCCCTCGACATCCTAGCGAGACTCCGACATCTTTCCAATTTTCTCTCCCCAGGAGGATTCTAGCCTGCGTACAGAGGGCCCGTGCTGGTCCCTTCCCATAAGCCTGGGAGCGCGATTCACCTCGATTTTCTCCAGCGTCTCCTCGGGCAAAACCACGCCTTTACCCGGCCCGTCCCCAATACACTCCTTGGCAGCCTGTAGAGTTTCACGTTTGGAGGTATCCCACAGTTATACAGGGTCCTCAAGTGCACCGAGCACATCAAACCGATTTGAGACTGCCACTGCATACTCATGTGTACATGCAAAGACTATTGTATACAGGACTTGCTACTCAGTTTGAGCTATTTCCAGTGGAGGCCAGTTTGGCGATTCCTGACATTTTCGAACATCACTCTCATCTCCCTTCCTATGGTTTATCAGTATAAATGATACACCATTATCTTCGTAAATGTTTGTTCTATAATATTATCAAATAAAAAACAGTAAAATACACTAAAGAAATGCTATTATAAGAGAGTGAAGAAATATGCATGAACTTTATATTCACTTAAATTCTTCGCCATTTAATATTCTGCATGAAAACATTTTACATGAAACATATCAATATAAGCGGAATGTTATTAGCTTTCCATTGATATATTTAGTTTTCTGAAAAATGAATTAGTACTTTTCATAAATTAGCGTTAACTAAATAAATAACCTCATCAATCGGGAAAATTACCCGATTGATGATGTAATTGTTTTAGTTAACGCTAATTTTTGCATGGTTCTAATTCATTTATCAGAAAACGAAAAATATCAATGGAAAGCTATTAAAATTCTGCTTTTATTGATATGTTTCATGTAAAAAGTTTTCACCCAAACTTTTAAATGGCGAAGAGTTTAATGCATTTTTTCTGCATATTTTCTTCAGAGTCTTATTATGGTATTTCTTTAGTGTATTTCACAGTTTTTTATTTGATAATATTATTAAACAAACATTTACGAAGATAACAGTGTATCATTTATACTGATAAACCATAGTCTACTGTATTCATGGAACACTTTTTTACTTGCCGATCCGATTGATGATGTTATATTTTTAGTTAACGCTAATTTATGCATGGTCCTAATTCATTTATCAGAGAACGAAATATATCAATGGAAAGCTAATGAAAATCCTCTTCTATTGCTATGTTTCATGTAAAAAGTGTGCTGCATGTCAAAAATACGGCATAGGTTACTGCTACGGTAACATCAAGACACACAAGCCGGGCAATAAACTTCGCCCTATAATATCACAAATACCGACGCCGACGTACCACCTCGCGAAGAAACTGTGTGCCATTCTGACTCCTTACACATCCAATGCCTACAGCCTTCAATCAGCATCAGAGTTTCTCGACATACTCAAGACCCACAACGCCAGAGGTGCAATCTCTTCGCTTCATGTCGAGTTCCTCTTCATAAACGTACCCGTTGATCGAACAATCAACTATTTTATCGACCAGGTGTATCATAATGACTCCACCCCTCCACTTGACGTCCCGGAACCTGTGCTGCGCGGACTCCTTGCATGCTGTGCTAAGGAAGCACCTTTCACCTCTCCCTGAGGGAACAAATACCGTCAGATAGACGGTGTCGCCATGGGCTCGCCCTTAGGGATATTGCTGGCAAACTTCTTCATGGGCTGCATAGAAGAAGAAGTATTTAAGTAAATAAATAAGCCCGACATGCATTGCCACTACATCGATAACATTTTTATCAAAACGAAGAGCCACTACGAAGCAGAACAGCTGAATCTCTGCCTACAAGATACTTCAGGCCTCACCTTCACCATAGAAAGCAGCTCAAACAAATCAATGCCGTTTCTGGATGTCCTCGTAACGCAACAAGTAGAATCATTCAACACAAATGTCTACGTCAAGCCAACGAACCCCGGACACTGCCTCAACGGAGAAAGTGAATGCCCGTAGCGATATAAGGACTCGACCATCGGCGCTTATATTAGAAGAGCACTCACACACTGTAGTACGTGGCAACTCGTGCACAAAGAAATCGAGTGATCTGCTCAAGTCCTCATAAATAACGGCTTCAGTGTAAGAGACATCAACCGTCAGACCAAGAAAATTATGGGAGCTGGTGCAATCCTAACGCAAAGAAAAGACCCAAGACATAAAAATTTTTTTACCGGGCTTTCTTCTCCACCGCTTACCAGGAAGAAGAAAGAATAATATACAAATCGTCAACCGTAATGTGAAACTACGGGACCCAGAGAGAAGAATAAAAACTACAAATATATTACAAGAACAAGAAAACCAGCAACCCCCTTTCTCCGAAACAGCCCAAGCCAGATGAAAGAAACAAACCAGAAGTCCCATCGTATATAGGATCACGTGCAAACGAGGAAACTGTGAAGTCCTCCCTTCTCCTACATCGGCATGACGAAAAACGAAGCTGTCTCGACGTCTTACCTGCCATTTAACTTCCGGAACCCCAAAAAAGCACCTACTAGAAAAAACACGGCTCACCATCACAAGACATTTTTTAGAAGAAAATACAGAAATGGTCTACATGTGGCAGATGTACGGCGGCCCCCAATTTTAGAAGCACTGTACATAAAGATATCAATCCCAAGATTAACTACAAGCATACGACCTACAAGCTCTCCCAAGCATGAGGGAAAAACAAAGAGTAGCGATATCCACCCGCAGAGATGCAAAGCAGGGAGGAGCAGAAGTCATCAACCAATCAGCGTCGCCCACTCACACGTGCGGCCGCCAGACTTCTTTAATAGCGCCTCACGCTGCACCTAAACCATGCTCACCTCTACATCTGAGGAGGAAAACATTCTAAACGCTGCTGAAGAGGGGTTTATGACCTGAAATCGCGATACAGCAAAATGACCAGCTACGGCGAAGTCATAAAATTGATCACTAAAAAAGAATAAGACACTCTTAAGACAAAGAGAAAATATCTTGAAAAAATATAAAAAACGCTGAACTAGCTATCACTTTTAACGATATTTATATATATAAAATATATATATATTATATATATATATTATATATATATATATATAAGTCGTCAGCGATGCTCTACATTTTTGACCCACTCTCCAGGAACAAAATCCTCATCGTCATGGGGCTGAAGTCAGTGTCCTACCTGCAATAGCAACCTAGAAGACACTGCGAGGGTTACCCTGGTAGATGTTGCCCTTGAGGGAACCCCCAGAGGAAGGAATCTGGGGGGTTCAGGTCAGGCGAGTGAAGTGCCCACTCCACTTCAGCTTTTTCGTCAGTTTTTTTCCTGCTGGAACCATTGTTCCTCCTTATCAAGTATAGCGTCCTCCTCAAACTGCTAATGTCACCTTAGCCTGGCTCCGTGAAAAGGCTGAGCCTGGCCTCAGGCTCATGGCCTGGCTCCTCCCGTCCGCTCCGTCTCGTCAGCCGCAAAGCTGAAGTGGTGTGGCACCTCACTCGCCTGACCGAACCCCCAGATTTCTTCCTCTTGGGGCTCCTCAAGGAAAAACATCTACCAGGGTAACCTCACACCATTGCTGGGGCCGGATGTTCGAACATTCGTAACGCGTCTCTAAGATCATCTTTGCACTTAGATTGATCTTGGAACGTTCGTAACGCGTTTAGAGGTATTTTCATCCATCCGCCATATTTGTTCGTTTTTCCACCATATTTGTTCATAGTGCTAAGGTTGCTGAAGAGCACACGCACACTGTTCGTAGGGTCGCATGATGAAGGCTTTTCCAATATACAAGCCATATAAAGTTATGTTATCAGTTGTTTATTTCATGTTGAGTTGTTTATGGTTGGTCAGGACACTGTAGGGGGAATGTGAAGAGTGCAATGAATGGTATGCTGCCGAATGCCTATAGGTGACTGGAATGAGTGAAGTGCAAATAAAAAAGAAATGTGTCTTGTGCTAGAAGTGTATAAAGAAGATGATATGGGAGAGGAAGATGCGGGAAGTAGAGGAGGAGAATAGGAGACAAGGATGAGATGGAGAGAATGAGTCAAGTGAAGGATACGGATGGCGGTGGGATAAAGTGAGATTGGAACGAACGAAGGGTGGGTACGCAAGGTGTATGAAGAATGGATAGAGAAGCAGTTTAAGTAAAATGAGTGCGGGAACATCAAATAAACTAGGTAACCTTGATGTGTGTGTTTGGGGGGGAAAGGACTGAAATACAGGGAGTTTCGTACACAAGTTTTTTGTCCAGGTTTGTTATTTGTTTCGTACACTGATTTTATTTTTTTTCGTACAAAAACGGTGTGTCTTTCGAACCCTGCATCAGTCAAACTCGAGCGATGTCAAAAACGACATATTTTCTAAAAAAACGAAAAAAATTTTTGGGTGTACGAATCTATGGTGTAAAAAAAAAACTTGTGTACGAACGACGCACCCTTCCCTCATAAATGCTACGGACAGGAAAAGATAAGAGACATTCGAGCACCGGGTGTAGGCTGGAATGCATCTACTGAGGTGGAAAAGGGGGAAATACAAAAAAGGATAAGTGCGTTTAGCCCAATACAATACAACAACAACCAATGGGTGGTTTTAAGTACCGAACGTTTCTTCTTTTTTTAAAAGGGAAATTTTTCTAACCCATACAAAAGCTGTCGGAAATAAAAAAATAACACATGGGGGATCTGGGGGGCGAAAACCCCCCCCCCGTGAGGTTAGGTTACGTAACAAAGCCCAGGTTAGATGAGTTAATAGCAGGGGGGCTTGGAGGGGGTAGCCCCCCCTTATGTCAGAAAATATTGTCAAAAGGGATATTGGTTGCAACTGCATATTTACTAAAAGAGTATGTAAGGATAAAGGAAGTGTGTTGGTGGGGAAAAAATGTCTGAGAAGAGCCATAGGGACTATACATTTTTAAAGGGAGAGTATAGATAGTAGGGTACCCCTAGGGCCCTGAAAAGGAAATAAAATTATTTTGAATTTGGCAGGGTGTTTTTTATGTAAAATTGAATTTTAAGGGTGGTTTGTCCTCTTCAAATTTTGGTTTTAGCACTTCTTGCTATCAAAAATGGGCTTTTTATTTATATGCAGAGCATAGCTTAGCCCCTAAAATAAAAGGCTTTATTTTCACCTATCACATCTTGATCGCTTTTTTAGGATGGTTTGAAACCAAGGGTCGAAGCCTGCAAATAGCCCCCCAGCTCGGATCCAAGTTGGGGGCCCTTTTTTGGCGGGGACGAGAGTTTGCGAGAGGAGGTGCCTACGTATCGCGGCGGATGAAGAGGGGGGAAATTTTTCCCAAAAACTCACGGCACGGGGGGGGTTTACAAGCGGGGGGGACCAGGAGGACATTTCGAAGGTCTGACCCCCTGGTGCTTGCCCCGGGAAGAAATCAAAACCCCCTTTGCACCTCCAGTGGTTTTATTGACCGGTCGTGACCAGAAAAGGGTAGATATTTTTGGGAAGAAGGGTTTGGAAGTGGTGGAGACAGAGCAACTAAAGCAGTAAAGGAATTCGTGGAGAAAAATATGGACAGGCGTTTTTACATAACGGCCCGCCCTCACACGATTTCCTCTGCAAAAGGGCCAGGGAAATTCCCCCCAAACCTT
>JACEEZ010014032.1:0-13225 GCA_016584305.1 Chionoecetes opilio
GTTTTAAAAAGCGATAAATATGAATTTATGTTTTTTTGAAGCCATATTGGATATTTTGTTCTGGAGTTTTAAATAATAATAATAGAAACTTGCACAATAAACATTATCCTTATGACTATTCTTTTAAAAAACCCATTTACCCTAATTTCCACATGCGGAAATGTCAAAATAATAAAGAAGCGTTCCTTATAGCCATCTGAGTGATGGGATCATTTGTCTCCCCTCTCAAAATCATAGCTAGGAACCTGTAGAGTGCCTGAAAAAATTTTGGTGCTTTTATCCGGCATGTCCCCATCATTTCACTAAGCTGCCGGACTATGTGGTTATTTCATAATCTTGAGTGAAAGTACAGTATATGCAGAAAACATGACTCTCACTTTGAAATCAGGAAGCGCGCTGACCGCCGAACAAAACCGTTCGTGTGGACACAACCCTGGCAACGGCGCTTGCCGTCGGCAAGCACCGACGGCAAGCACCGACGGTGTGGTGGTGTAGTGTGGACGGGGTTTAAGGGAGTGAAATTTGAAGCGGCTAGAAGTCAAAAACAATAAATTACAAGTTGTATCACTATACTTTATGTTTATTGTGTATTATAGAGCCATTTCATGCTTGCCTGTTTGAAATGTGATGTGTTTATTGCTTCATTGACTCCATATATATCATATTTAACATACAATACCTATAGTACTTGTAATAAATTCATATCAGGGCAAACCTATATATTAAATATATATAGCTATATTGTGGCATGTAAAATTTGGGCGATGTTCACACTGTTTTCTAAAGCCCCGTCCACACTACCACTCACCACCGTCGGCGCTTGCCGTCGAACAGTGTTCGTCACTCAAAAGTGGCAGTGTGGCCCACGATGCCGGGACGAGCAAAATTTAACCGTCGGCGCTGCCCGCCAACATTAGCGGGTTTTTAATATTGGGCGGGCATGCCCGTCACTCACGGGTCAGCGCCAAACACATGCTTCAAGTTATCGGCAGTTTTCACTATCTAGATATTTTTGCATTGTTATGTACCGTATACCATCAGAACCAAGAAAGTCAGCTGATTACGAGTATGTGATCAAAAATTAAATGGGAGAAATGGTCGGGAAATTGCAGCGAGTTGAAGACAAAAAAGTGAAAAAAAGGTTTATACACTATTTCTTTTTGCTATATTTTTTAGAATACACAAAAAAGGTTTTCGTATATTTTTTTTTGCTTATGATATGCAGAAATGTGTCATGAGATTTATAGTTGGGTCAGTTTTTCTAAACCTCCCCGTGGTTATTTCATAATCTCGAGTGAGATTCACGATATGCAGAAAACATGACTCTCACTTTGAAATCAGGAAGCGCGCTGACCGCCGAACAAAACCGTTCGTGTGGACACAACCCTGGCAACGGCGCTTCCGTCGGCAAGCACCGACGGCAAGCACCGACGGTGGTGAGTGGTAGTGTGGACGGGGCTTAAGACAGTACTGCTGCGTCTGGCAATCGCTTGTCAAAATACAATAAGCAATCCTTGGAAAAACAAAGAATAAAGAATGCCGAAATCGGCTTGTTGCTGCGACAATGTAGGTTATAATGGGGAGTTTTCAAAGCTAAGGGCCGCCAGATGTCTCCGCGCATCTCACATCCGCTGCCCTTTGAGCGTGAATGATCTATCATTTACCGTAAACTCCTGTATTTTTTCGGGACATATCAGAAAATTTCCCTTCAATACAACAACTGAAACAGTTCTTATAAAAAATGTAGTTTATCATTTTGTTTTTTTAGCACTTGAAGAAAATATTGGCAAAACATAGAATACTTGAAACTCAATTTCTTAAAATCGTCATTTCATGGAAACACTGCACGTTCAAGCTGAATGAAGCTTCAGGAAGTATGTACTTGTACGTAAGCTTTCGCCGAGTACCTGTGTTTGGATGTGTCTGTCTCTTTTGGCGACGAACATTTAACCAAGAAATAGTGTGGCGTTCAGCATCTCCGAAGAAACCATCCCGATGTCGGGATCTGATATCAGTCACTTCTTCTTATCCACGGCTCGGGGAAGAGTCTTGTTTTGTTCTTGTTTTAGGGCTGCGAGGATCCCTTGGGAAACACTATGAGCCCTGGTGATGTCCTATGATGCTATTACAGGCGTGGTAGTTGACCTGTCTCCTCAGGAAGGCACAGGTGAGGCAGATAACGGCGGATGCATGCGTTCCTGCAGCCCGCTCTTTTCAAGACAACAAGTAAACAAGACCCATGTATTGTCTTCGATAGAGGACTGTTCGTTGAGGTGCCAATTACTTAAATTACTTCTTGGTTAAATGTTCGTCGTAAGAGAGACATATACACCCAAAACAGGTACTCAGTGAAAGCTTACATACAAGTACATACTTCCTGAAGCTTCATTCAGCTTGAACGTGCAGTGTTTCCATGAAATGACGATTTTAAGAAATTGAGTTTTCAAGTATTCTAGTTTTGGCCAATATTTCTTCAAGTGCTGAAAAACAAAATGATAAACTACATTTTTTATTAAGAACTGTTTCAGTTGTGTATTGAAGGGTAATTCTGAATGTCCCGAAAAAGTACAGAAAATTTACGGTAAATGATAGATCATTCACGCTCACAGGGCAGAGGATATGAGAGCGCGAGAAAACAGGCTTGAGCGTGTGAGCTTATTAGAAAACTCCCCATTGTGGAGGCGACACGCCGCGGCGGGGAGTGGTGGGCGGGGAGATTGTGGCGGGAAGATTGAATCAAAACATTACGACCACGCGTCGACTCATTGCACTTCCAGGCTTTCTATCTGATTGATACACAATAATAACAGGAAAATATGACTGCCTAGGTATAGATAGCTTCTAAACATTCGTTATTGACAATATAATATCATAGAGTAGCATTTACCTCGCCTCCTCAACTATAACCTACTTGGTTATTTGGTATATACAATGTTTTTACAGAATCAGGCTTCTATACAATATACATATAGAAGAAAATCGTTCTTAATATTATACTTTTGTGTTTTAAGTGCAGTGGAATAAGCCCATATTTTTCTTTCAAGTTGACCAACTTTTCACCAAATTGTGAGTTAAAACTGCCAGCGACCACTGGCATTTCGGAGTTGCAGTTCTCTCTAATTAGGGTTTAACATTTGCTTATAACGTCCTTAATGATAAGTCTACACAACATGTGTAATTACACTAACACATCGCTCGGCCACACCTCACTGTATCCTCACAGTCATAATTCTTCTTGGCCCGAGGAACCAAGGTTTCATCATCAAAATACATATACACAAATATGAATGTAAACTTAAAATAAAATACTAGCAAAAATAATATTGTACTACTAATCATAATGCTAATAATAAAACATGAAAAAATTAAGGCATGTTGACTAAGTTGTGGCTTGTCAGTGCATGAGAGGTCAGCTTGACTCTCTTTAGCTATCAACATGTACTACGTCTGTAGTATTATGAGTTTGATCAAGAAGTATGAATTTTATTCCCATGAATTTTACTTGTTACCAAATAAGGTCCTGAAAATTTAGAACCACTTATTTTGGCGTTCTGGAGAACGTTTCATAACAAAATACCTATGGAAATTGCAACAGGAAGCCTACTATGCTGTCTACGCATCATCTCCTGACGAGAAGCCTTAAGTTTTCCCCGACTGATCTGTAATGATCTAAAAGGATCTTAGTTGAATTTTAGCATAATCGTCCACTGAGTAGACAGGGACAGGAGATTGCAAAACCCAAAATCATAAGGTAGTCGCTTGTCGACACCATACAAAATGAAATGTGGAGTCTTTCCTGTAGAGGAATTTACTGAACCATTTATCGAAGCCGCTACATGGGGTAGCCAGTCTTCCCAAGTCTTTGAAATCGCCAGCATAATAGCGAAGGACATCAAGAATCTTTTTATTAGTCCTTTCTACTAACCCATTGCTCGCAGGGTGATAAGCGTAATGAAAATTTGCTTAATCTTGAACTGCTCACAGATGTTATGAGAATTTTATTAGCAAATTCAGGAAATCAGCACTCTAGGAGTTGTGTAGGGGCAAATTAAATTTGAAGCTAGAGCATGAGCAACAGTTATAGCAGACTTGTTAGGGAAGGGAACTAGAATAAAAAAAAACGTGTGAAGTGATCTACACATACTAGTACATATGGTGACCCTTGATGACTTCGAGGAAGCTCCAATTAGTCGATGCCTCCGGTGTCAAAGGACGACTCAGGTAAAGGATATTCAAGGATAGGAGCAGTTTTCGTATTACCCTTGGTTTGTGCACAGAACGACAATTGGTTACATGTTTTTTCTGCATCGATGCGCATGGTAGGCCAATAAAACTTACGACGTGCAGCGGAAAAAGGTTCTGTCTCTACCTGGATGTCCTGCTTTAGGCTGTCGTGAATGATTTTTTTAAAACAGTTTCCACTAGACTGGTAGGAATAATTAGTTGAGTAACCGTGTTCTCGTCCATAGTGACCTTTCGACAAAGAACTTCCTCAACTATTGAAAACTGTAAAAGTGGAACTGACAATTTAAGTGACTAAGTGACTAAGTGACTAAGTGACGCCTTCGTAATTGACTATAAATGCGAGCCAGAGACGCGTTTTTTCCGTCGGTGTGCCTCCGTAATCTTTTATATTAATAAAAGCGAAAATTGTGTCTGTCTGTGTGTGTGGTGTGTGTGTGTGTGTGGTGTGGTGTGTGTGTGTGGTGTGTGTGTGTTGTGTGTGTGTGTTGTGTGGTGTGGTATAGGTTCCGCCCCCCCGTGGTGCAATCCCATCATATGGGACATTTTTGGAAACCGGGTTGACCAGGGGAAGGTTTTAAAGCCCACTTATGAGATGATCCGATCACTGTTTTTTTTTTTTTTTTAGCAGCCTATTAGCGAGAATTGTGAAAAAGTGGATTGCGAGAATTTGAGGAAACCTTGATGTAGGGTGATGGGTAATGGGTGAGTGAATGGGTGGGGTGATGGTAATAGGTGTGGGGTTGATGGTGAGTGAATGGGTGGGGTGATGGGTGATGGGTAGGGAATAATGGGAGTGATAGGTAATGGGTGAGTGAATGGGTGTGTGGTGATGGGTAATGGTGAGTGGATGGGTGGGGGTGATGGGTAATGGGTGGGGGGTGATGGGGGATGGGTGAGGGAATAGATGGGGAGTGATGGGTAATGGGTGAGTGAATGGGTGTGTGGTGATGGGTAATGGGTGAGGAATGGGGGTTTTAGTGATGGGTATGGTAAGTGAATGGGTGGGGGGGTGGGATGGGTGATGGGTGTGGGAATAGATGGGGAGTGATGGGTAATGGGTGAAGTGAATGGGTGGGGGGTGATGGGTTTAAAGGGTGAGTGAATGGGTTTTATGATTTCAGGAAAGCTGAAGGGGCTATCTGGAGAGTCTGTGTTTGGTGGGGCCGAAGGCCCACCAATAGCCCTCCGCAAGCAGCTAGCCAAAAAGTCCGCCCGGGAGGGGGGGCTTTGGGCTAGTCTATAATAATATAAGCGAAAGTGTGTGTGTGTGTGTATGTGTGTCTGTGTGGTGTGGTGTGGTGTGTGTGTTTTGTGTGGTGTTGTAAGGTTCCGCCCCCCGTGGCGGAATCCCATCATAATACCACATTTTTGAAATCAGGTTGACCAGGGAAGGTTTTAAGCACACTTATGAGATGATCCGTTCAATTTTTTTTTTTTTTTTTTAGCAGCCTATAGCGATAATTGTGAAAAAAAGTGGGGTTTCGAGAATTGAGGAAACCTTTATGTAGGATGATGGGTAATGGGTAAGTGAATGGGTGGGGTGATAGGTAATGGGTGTGGGGTGATGGGTGAGTGAATGGGTGGGGGTGATGGGTGATGGCTGAGGGGAAAAGATGGGGGGTGATGGGAATGGGTGAGTGAATGGGGTTGTGGTGATGGGTAATGGGTGAGTGAATGGGCGGGGGGGGATGGGGAATGGGTGAGTGAATGGGTGGGGGGTGATGGGTAATGGGTGAGTGAATGGGTTGGGGGTGATGTGAATGGTTGGCGTTAATACATACATTTCTAAAATCCATGATTTCAGGAAAGTTAGAAGGGGCTATCTGGAGAGTCTGTGTTTGGTGGGCCAAAGGCCCACCAAACACAGGTGGTGGGCCAAAGGCCCACCAATAGCCCTCCGAAGGAGCTAGCCAAAAGTCCGCCCGGAGTGCGGCTTTGCGGCTAGTAATAATAATATAAGCAAAGTGTGGGGTGTGTGTATGTGTTTTGTGGGGTTGTGTGTGTGTGTGTGTGTGCTATAGGTTCCGCCCCCCTTGGCGCAATCCCCTCATAATGGCACAGTTTTGGAACCAGGTTAAACAGGGAAAGGTCTTAAGGCTATTTCGGTGATCCGCCCAAATCCGACCCAAAAGTCCGCCCGGAGGGCGGTTTTTGCGGCTAGTTGACTATAAATGCGAGCCAGAGACGCGTTTTTTCCGTCGGTGTGCCTCCGTAATCTTTTTATATAATAATATAAGCGAAAGTGTGTCTGTCTGTCTCTGTCTGTGTGTGTGGTGTGGTATGGGTTTCCGCCCCCCGTGGCGCAAACACCTCATATGGCACATTTTTGGAATCAGGTTGACCAGGGAAGGTCATAAAGCCCACTTATGAGATGATCCGATCACTTTTTTTTTCTTTTTTTAGCAGCCTATTAGGAGAATTGTGAAACAAAAAAGTGTTTGCGAGAATTAGAGAGAACTGAACTCGAGAAATGCCGTGGTCGCTGGCAGTTTTTAACTCAAAGTTGGTTACTGTGTTTTGGCTCCGCGACTAATATTTTTCATAAATTAATTTCGCGATAAATATTGATGCACCGCATCTGAATACCAAAAAATTAGTTCTTCTGTTGTTCTACTAATTATATGGATGACATGCATTACGATGGAACGTTCTATAATAGCAATTTAATGCAAATTAACCTCGCCTCGAGTAGCAAAGCTTAATAGATTTTTACAGTATATTGTGGCATGTAAAATTTGGGCGATGTTCACACTGTTTTCTAAGGACAGTACTGCTGCGTCTGGCAAACGCTTGTCAAAATACAATAAGAAATGCCTTGGAAAAACGAAAAATAAAGAATGGCCGAAATCGGCTTGTTGCTGCGACGATGTAGGTTATAATTGTGGAGGCGACACGCCGCGGCGGGGAGTGGGGGGCGGGGAGATTGTGGCGGGGAATTGAATCAAAACATTGCCACTTCACGCGTCGACTCATTGCACTTCTAGGCTTTCTATCTGATTGATACACAATAATAAAAAGGAAAATATGACTGCCTAGGTATAGATAACTTCTAAACATTCGTTATTGACTATATAATATCATAGAGTGGGCATTTACCTCGCCTCCTCAACTATAACCTACTTGGTTATTTGGTTATTTTACAATGTTTTACAAAATCAGGCTTCTATACAATATACATATAGAAGAAAATCGTTCTTAATATTATACTTGTGTGTTTTAAGTACAGTGGAATAAGCCCATATTTTTTCTTTCAAGTTGACCAACTTTTCACCAATTTGTGAGTTAAAACTACCAGCGACCACTGGCATTTCGGAGTTGCAGTTCTCTCTAATTGGGAAGCCTTTATGTAGGTGATGGGTTTAATGGGGGAGTGAATGGGTGGGTGATGGGTAATGGTGTGGGGTGATGGGTGAGTGAATGGGTGGGGGGTGATGGGTGATGGGGGAGGAATAGGTGGGGGGTGATGGGTAATGGGTGAGTGAATGGGTGTGTGGTGATGGGTAATGGTGAGTGAAAGGGTGGGGGGGTGATGGGTAATGGGGGAGTGAATGGGTGGGGGGTGATGGGTAATGGGTGAGTGAATGGGTGGGGGGTGATGGGTAATGGGTGAGTGAATGGGTGGGGGAATACATACATTTCTAAAATCCCCTGACTTTTAGGAAAGTTAGAAGGGGCTATCTGGAGAGTCCATGTTTGGTGGGCCGAAGGCCCACCAAACACAGGTGGTGGGCCAAAGACCCACCAATAGCCCTCCGCAGGAGCTAGCCAAAAAGTCCGCCCGGAGGGCGGCTTGCGGCTAGTTGACTATAAATGCGAGCCAGAGACGCGTTTTTTTCCGTCGGTGTGCCCCCGTAATCTATCTATAATAATATAAGCGAAAGTGTGTCTGTCTGTCTGTCTGTGTGTGTGTGTGTGTGTGGGGTGTGTGTGTGTGGTATAGATTTCCGCCCCCCGTGGCGCAAACACCTCATATGGCACATTTTTGGAATCAGGTTGGGGCCAGGGGAAGGTCAAGCCCACTTATGAGATGATCCGATCAATTTTTTTTTCTCTTTTTTAGCAGCCTATTAGCGAGAATTGGAAAACAAAAGTGGGTTGCGAGAATTGAGGAAGCCTTGATGTAGGGTGATGGGTAATGGGTGAGTGAATGGGTGGGGTGATGGGTAATGGGTGTGGGGTGATGGGTGAGTGATGGGTGGGGGGTGATGGGTTTGGGGGGGATGGGTGATGGGTGAGGGAAATAGGTGGGGGGTGATGGGTAATGGGTGAGTGAATGGGTGTGTGGTGATGGGTAATGGGTGAGTGAATGGGTGGGAGGTGATGGGTAATGGGTGAGTGAAGGGTGGGGGGGGATGGGTAATGGGTGAGTGAATGGGTGTGTGGTGATGGGGAATGGGTGAGTGAATGGGTGGGGGGTGATGGGTAAAGGGTGAGTGAAAAGGGTGGGGGGTGATGGGTAATGGGTGAGTGAATGGTGGGGGGTGATGGGTAATGGGTGAGTGAATGGGTGGGGGGTGATGGGTAATGGGTGAGTGAATGGGTGGGGGGGGATGGGTAATGGGGGAGTGAATGGGTGGGGGGAATTTCATAATTTCTACATCCATGATTTCAGGAAAGTTAGAAGGGGCTATCTGGAGAGTCCATGTTTGGTGGGCCGAAGGCCCACCAAACACAGGTGGTGGGCCGAAGGCCCACCAATAGCCCTCCGCAGGAGCTAGCCAAAAGTCCCCCCGGAGGGGGCTTTGCGGCTAGTTGACTATAAATGCGAGCCAGAAGACGCGTTTTTTTTGCGTCGGTGATTTTAAAGACGGCTTTTTCTCCGTCTTAACATGCGGCGACTATTTATGTGTGTATTTTTATGTCCTCTCTCGCTCAGGCGTTCATGACGATGTGGATGTTTGTGACGTCAGACGTGCTAGTGTTGATTAACTACATTGCCTTCGCCGGGGAAACCTGATGGCCCTCGTGTGCCCCACCTCCTTCTTCTGGTTTCCGCGTGAAGCATTCGGATTGGCCACGTCCTATTAAGGTAAGCTTACAGGGATAGATAAGTAACTGTTGATAAGGCATTATATCCCCAAACACCATCGGATAGGATCGTGTAGGGAAAACAAGGATGAAACTAACAGCAAAAGGATTTATTGAAACTTACGAGGCCTTTACTTGGGCCTTACTTATTTTTTCTTGCATTTCCTTATTTCTATTTTTCTCCCGCCCTCCTTCTGTATTTTCTTTCCCTTTTCTTTCCTTCTGCAGGTTTGGATCGGCTTTCCCCCTCATCTACATCGTCCTCTCGTTATACCTGTGGCGTCATGCCCGTGGTGAAGCAGCCCCTGGAGGTGGTGGCGGCCCTCGTCATCCTCGGCACGGGCATTCCTGTCTACTACTTTCTCGTCCACAGAGAACAGAAGCCCCAATGTCTCCTCAACGCCATGGGTAAGTACTTCTGATTGTTTTTGATGTGTTGTTATTCTTTTTAACCCGTGGGCTGCGGCAAGCCTTCCGGAAGGCTATGCTGAGCGTTTGCGGCATGCCTTCCGGAAGCACGATTTTCAATTGCATACAAAAACCGCGCCACCATTCGTAAAGTCTACAAACTGTGTCACATGTAGGTCGCTATGCCCAGCCCTCGATACCACACATCACCATCGGCCTAACTACGCTGTACGCAGGGATACCACTCCTTAGGGTTTTTTCCTAATGTTGCCCTCACACCATAGCGATCACCAGTTGCGTATGGTTGCGAATAAAAAATAGTGGTCATAAGTTCCGAACGCAACTCACACGCAACTAATAGGTTTTATAGGTTTTGAAGTACGCAACAAGCACGCAGGTGATCGCGGACACACGCAGAGTTCGGAAATTTTGAACATGTTCAATAATTCTCTGCGAATGCCTGCGATCAATTTATATACGCAACAGGGACGCTACGCACGCAACACGATCGCAACAGGTACGCAACAGGTACGCAACTCATAAGTTATGAACGCAGGTGATCGCAGGTCCAAATTTGAGGTATCTGGCCAGGTTTTGGTACCGTACATGTAGCGAATGTGTTGCGTACCTGTTGCGATCATGTTGCGATCGTGTTGCTTGCCTGTTGCGATCCTGTTGCGTGTGTAGCGCACCCCCAACCTATTGTGCTTATTCCCAGCGTATCCCCAACCTGTGCCCTGCGTATCCAACCTATTAGTTGCGTGTTAGCTGCGTACTACATGCGTGTTGAGAAATGGTATAAATAGTGGGCCTTTTCTAGATCCGTGTCAGTTGTTGGTGGACCTCCGAGCTGTTTCAGTAGTTTTGACATCACTTTTGGGGTCACTTTTATCTGATTTCTTGGTAGCTTCACCATGTTGACTCTTCGATGACCAAATCAGTACTGAAGAAAATACTGAATCGGCTCCGCTTTTATAGGTTTTTATCACGTGACCGATATTCGCAAATACCACGCAACTAGCACGCAGGTCAAACGCAACTTGTAAGTTTTGAACGCAACTCAAACGTAACTCGTAAGTTCAGCACGCAACTCACACGCAACTCGTACGCCGATGATCGCAGATATTGGGAGATCATAAGTTCAGTTCGCAACCCACACGCAACCCACACGCAACCCACACGTAACCCACACGCCAATCACACGCAACCCATAGGTCGAATAGGTTTACAAATTGACAAAATTGGGTTGATTTCGGTTGCGTTTGGTGCGTATACAAATATATTTTTACACGCAACTCATAGGTTTCAGCATACGCTATGGTGTGAGGGCACCATAAGATCTTGGGATTTAGGCCATGGCCTTGGGATATTTTTTGTCTATCTTGTAATTTTTGGAGGGATTATTCAAGTATTTCTCCAGTGGTTTATCTCAAGGTAAGCATATGTTACCGCATTTAGGATTCAGTTTCAATGTTTTCCTTAACGACCTTGGGATATTTTTGTCTATCTTAGGATTTTTTGGGGGTCAGTTTTGGGTCAGACCTAAATACGGTACACATGCTTACCTTGAGATAAACTACTGGAGAAATATTTGAATAATCCCCTCAAAATCTTGGGAAAAATCCCAAGGAGTGGCATCCCTGACCCCACCTCAGCAGTCTCTCGCAAGCGGTTTGGTGCCATTCCCGTCATAAATTTCAACTCCCGACCACAACCACAACACAACCCCATACGTTTGAGTTAAAAATAAATATACTGCCGGATGCGGATTTTTACTACCTTGACGTTGATGTGATTTTCATCCAATTCTGTAATGGTCACTGTTTCACTCACATTGCCGCACTGTGGGCACTAAAAATGTCACACTTCCCGCAGTTCCGGGTTAAGGCTTATTTCGTGTTTTAGAGGATTTTTTCATTAGTTTTAGTTTGATCTTTATTTAGTTTAGTTTTTATTCGTGTTTGGTGTTATGTTTTGTTTTATATATGTGTATTTTTTTTTTTTTTAGTAGTAATAGTAGTATACATGTTCTCATGGGAAGCTAGTGACTCGATGTTGCCTGTAACATGTATCAGGGCAGCAGTTAACCTGTAAAACCAGTGAAATAAGAGCGATGAATGGAGGTTTACAGGATTTCGCGCCTTGACAATATTTCGCAAAACAGCGGGACAGGCGGAACTAGTAATAGAGTGAATATCGTCGTAGAAATAATGTAATTACAGATAACAGGACACAAGTAAACACACAGATGTACATTCAAAAGCATGGACTTACCTTAAGACCACCGTATAAGAATACAAGGTACCGTAGATAACACTATACTTTATATAGTCGCCAGTCAATTGCCACTGCACTAATGTCGCCAGGCACAATATATTACGAATTTTAGCATCCCTACAGACTTTTATGTGCCACTGAAGACATGTATAGTGTGATGTACATAATATAAACGTATACTATGGATGCGTCTTCAGTGGCACATACAAATCAGTAGTGATGCTAAAATTCGTAATATATTGTGCCTGGCGACATTAGTGCAATGGCAAGTATAGAGAAGGTAGCGCCATTCATAGGCCCTATGTTAAACGCTACTGGGCGCCATCTTGGCGCCAAGGCCTCTTCGTTCACTCTAGACCCGGGGAAGTTCTCAAGGCATTATCCCGCAGTATATCATGTTATACATGTATATAGGATAGACTGTTATCTTCGGAAATGCTTGTTCTATAAGATTATCACATAAAACATAGTAAAACACATTAAATAAAGGTCATTATGAGACTCTGAAGAAATATGATGAACTTAACATTCACTTAAAACTCGTCGTCATGTATAACTTTGTGGGACAGCTTATAAGATGGCAGATATCAATACAAGCAGAATTTTATTAGCTTTCCATTGACATATTTCCTTTTCTGATACATACAATAGTACCATGCAAATATTAAGGTTAACTAAATAAATTACCTTGGCGGCGTCAACCGCTCTCTCTCTCTCTCTCTCGCATCTCTCTCTCTCTCTCTCTGTACTCTCCTCTTCTATCTCTCGGGGACATCTCTCTCTCTCTCTCTCTCTCTCTCTCCTCTCTCCGTGAAAGAAGGAAAAGAGATATATATAAGTGAAAGACGATGAGTGAGAGATATGAGAGAGTAACCAAAAACCTTTATAATTATTTCCTTCTCTCTCTCTCTCTCTTCTCTCTTCTCCTCTCATCTCTCTCTTTCATTCTCTCTTCTTCTCTGTCTCTTTTCATCTCTCTCTTCTCTCCTCTCTCTCCTCTCTCCTCTCTCTCTCTCCCTCTCTCTAATATATATATATAAAATATATATATATATATATATATATATATATATAGATATATATATATATATTATATATATATATACTAGCCGCAAGCCGCCCTCCGGGCGGACTTCTTGGGTAGCTCCTGCGGAGGGCTATTGGTGGGCCTTCGGCCCACCACCTGTGTTTGGTGGGCCTTCGCCCACCAACACAGACTCTCCAGATGCCCTTCTAACTTCCCAAAAATGCCCCCCCCCCCCCCCCC
>JACEEZ010014034.1:0-2500 GCA_016584305.1 Chionoecetes opilio
GATTCATAGCTGGAAGAACCCCGTTTTTGGGCGGATTCCTGACATTTTCGAACATCACTCCCATCTCCCTTCCTATGGTTTATCAGTATAAATGATATACCGTATTTCTTCACTCTCATAATGGCATTTCTTTAGTGTATTTTACTGTTTTTTATTTGATAATATTATAGAACAAACATTTACGAAGATGACGGTATATCATTTATACTGACTGATAAACCATAGGAAGGGAGATGGGAGTGATGTTCGAAAATGTCAGGAATCGCAAAACTGGCCTCCACTGGTCATGGGCGGGTTGGCGCGGGGCACGAGTAGCAAGTCCAGTATACAGTAGTCTTAGCATAAACACAAAAACAATCGATTTTAATGTATGTATTTATAAAGAGGCCTGATACATTTATTTATTTATACGTTTATGCTAGTATTTGGAATGGACTCAGTCGTCATGTAGTCAGTGCGGAGTCATTAGGGAGCTTTATAAAGAGGCTAAATAATTTCATGGATGGGTATGAAAGGTGGATGTAGGTAGTGTTAAGTAACAGGAACTACCTTTGTAGATCTAGCGGCCTCTTGTAGCTTCCTTATTTTCTTATGTTCTTATTTGGACAAGTTTAAATGCATATTATCATTAATCTGTTTTCCATCGAAAGCAAAGATTTTATGGTCGTGATAATGTACCTGGTTGTTTTGAGAAGCTTTGCACACACTCTGTTAAGTACTACACTAATATATATATATGTGTGTGTGTGTGTGTGTGTGTGTGTGTGTGTGTGTGTGTGTGTGTGTGTGTGTGTGTGTGTGTGTGTGTGTGTGTGTGTGTGTGCGTGTGTGTGTGCGTGTGTGTGTGTGTGTGTGTGTTACAGAGTTTTCATGAGTGGTCAGTATCCTTTATCATGGACCAGGGCAAAGATTTTACCATCTTTAAGAAAGGGGACAGGATAAACCCAGATAATTATCGGGGAATTAGTGTTACTAACTCCATCACCAAGCTGTACGACATGGTCCTCTGTCATAGACTAGGCCAGTGGTTTAAGCCGTGTCGGGAGCAGGCCGGAGCACAACAAAAGCGAGGATGCCTGGAACATATTGTTACGTTACGGCTACTCACTGACTCCGCAAGGAGGAAGAAAAACAAGTTTTCGTGTCTTTCTTTGATTTTAAAGGGCAATGACTTAATGCCAAGACAAATTTGTTTTATATCTGAAGCTCGGGTTTTTGGGAAGTGATGCTTGCACTATAGTTGCCATGTCCCGGGTCCCGGAAGTATTTTAGGTTGCAGTTTGTCACCCCCCGTCGGGTAAGGCAAGGTCTGTCCAATCGTCTCCTATTTTTTTATATGTAACGAGTTGGTAAAAATGATGAGAGAAAATTTGTAGCCCCTGGACTTTTATGAAGGGCTGCACATAGTTGTATATGGAGGCGGTGATATTTGTAGACCAGGGACAACATTTTAAAGAAGTTTTGTATATTAAAGAAATTTTTGATGAAATGGAATGAAGATAAATTTTAAAAAAATTTTTTTGTGATAAACGGTCAAGCAGGGGACCCCCCCGGGCCGCGCGCGTGGACGGGTTTTTTTAGGGGTGGGGGCCTGCACAGCTCGGTTTTGGGGACCCCCTTTCATGGAGGGTTTCGGTGTATCTGCGTGAAAATACATGCACAAAACAAGTTATGCATTTTTAAAAATTTGTCCATTTATTGAAAAAAATGCTTTCCCTTTATTGTAAAACGTCGTTTTTTCGATGTGCCCTTTGTCGTTTTTACTGTATGGCTGTGATTTTTTTGGGTAGGCGTGACGGAAACCTATCATTAAGTTGTAAAATTGGGCCCAAAAGGGAGTTGTTAGGGGTAAGGGAGCCCACCAAAAATGTATTTTAGCTGAGTTAGGAAACCCCTCGCTGCCTGCCCTTCTAAGACACAAAAAAAACACAAGTTTATCTAGTTGTGGTCAGAGAGACGAATGAACGATGCCCTTTGCTTTCGCTCTTAAGATGTTATGTTTTTAAAATCCCGGTTGAAAACTTGCGGCCCACTGACACACAAAATGCCCCTCACAGCCCCTCTAGTTGTATAATGTACATAATAAATTGCAAATTTGAGGCAACAAGATGCAATGTATATAAAAAAATTAAAACCCCTGAATTTAAAGACAGCATTATGAAAAAAAACAGTAATTAACGATTACATAGGATGCGTTTCACTTTTCGAGTCTGTGGTCAATTTAGTAGGGGAAAACGGGACGCGGGGGAACAGCGCGGACGTGGTGCCTTCCTCTCGGGGAGCGCCTTGTGTAGGGTGACATACAAACAAAAAATTGGAAAAGGGGGTTCCCCCATAACACAAAACTTTTAAAAACCCTTTTACAGATTTAATCTGTTCATGACGTATTCTCTAATTTCAGTGAGAATAACATGAAAAATATTCATGAATTTTTAAATAGTTATATTAAGAATGCAATTCTTTTCCGTATAGTTTTTTTTTTTTTTTTTTTGTTTTCATA
>JACEEZ010014034.1:5000-15000 GCA_016584305.1 Chionoecetes opilio
TTCCTCTTCATTGTGGTTCCCCTCTTGTTTTCCTCTAGTCTCTCTCTCTTCTCTCTCGTCTCTCTCACGTCTCTCTCTTCTCTCTCTCTCTCCTCCTCTCTCTCTCTCTCCCTCTCTCTGTCATCTCTCTCTCTCACTCTCTCTCTCTCTCCTCTCTCTTCCTCTCTCTTTCATCTCTCTCTCATCTCTATCTTTTTTTTCTCTACTTCTATCTCCTCCTTCTCCTCTCTTCTTCTCCTCCTCGCATCCATCCTCATTTTCTCATCCTCTCCTCCTCCTCCTCCTCCTCCTCTCCTCCTCCTCCTCCTCGCCACTTAACTATATTCTCCTCTCCATATTTCCATGAGAGCATCCGATTCAGAGGAGACAAGGAAGGAGGAGGAGGAGGAGGAGGAGGAGGGAGGAGGCAGAGATGGAGAGGAGTGGAGGAGGAGGAGGGAGGAGGAGGGAGGAGGAGGAGGAGGACAGTGAGGACAAGATGGAAATGTCGTCTGTTTCAAGCTGTGTGTGTGTGTGTGTGTGTGTCTGTGTCTGTGTCTGTGTCTGTGTCTGTGTTGTGTGTGTGTGTGTGTGTGTGTGTGTGTGTGTGTGTGTGTGTGTGTGTGTGTGTGTTAAGATAAATAATGATACCACTGACGAAACACAATAAATATAATAAGCACAGTTATTACATTTATCTGTGAATATCTTTAGTAGTTATTTTCTGATCATTTATGTTCGTTTATCAATCATTTTCCTTTCATATTTTCATTCATTCCTTCATTTATTCATTTTTTGTGAAAGATAATTAGAAAAACCAACAAAAACAGCAATAATAATAATAATAATAATGATAATAATAAATAATAATAATAATAATAATAACAATAATAAGGTAGAGAGGAATGGCGAGCAGTGATTGGTTGAGCGAGGCGAGGCAAGGTGTCACGGCCTCTCCTGATTGGTCGAGCGGGGCGGTGAGGGGAGTAATGATTGGCTGATGGAATCCCACCGCCGCCTGTGATTGGTGGCGTAGAATTGACTTCTCTCCATAACATGACTGCCTTCCTGCCTTCCCTCCTCCTCTTCTCTTCTTCCTCCTCCTCTTCTTTACGCTTCTGTCTTCTTCCTCAACGTCAATAAATATCTCCCTTTTTCTTCTCTTCAATCACTTATTCCTCTGTTATTATAATGTGTTTCTTCCCCCCATCACATGACTGCCTTCCCTCCTCCTCTTCTCTTCTTCCTCCTCTTCTTTACTCTTCTCTCTTCTTTCTCTGTGTCATTAAATATCTCCCTTTTTCTTCTCTTCAATCACTTATTCCTCTGTTATTATAATATGTTTCTTCCCCCCATCACATGACTGCCTTCCCTCCTCCTCTTCTCTTCTTCCTCCTCTTCTTTACTCTTCTCTCTTCTTCCTCTGCCTCATGAAATATCTCCCTTTTTCTTCTCTCAATCACTTCACTTCACTTCAATCACCTCTGTTATTATCATTTTTTTCTTCTTCCCTCCATCACATGACTGCCTTCCCTCCTCCTCTTCTCTTCTTCCTCCTCTTCTCTTCTTACTTTTTCTTCTCTCTTCTTGCTCTGCCTCATGAAATTTCGCTTTTTTAATTACTTTATCACTTATTTATCTATTATTACCATTTGTTTTCTCCTTTATTAAAGCTTGTTTCTGTTTTTTTGTTTTTTTTCCTATTCTTTGTTCGTAGAAAGTTTTAAATTGTCATTCTTTTGATTCTAAATTGTCTATCCTACCTTCTATTCTCCTACTATTACTCTCCTATTCTTCTCTTTCTTCTTTTATTCCTCTATTCTTCTGTTCTTCTGTCTATTCTTCCTCTATTCTGTCTATTCTGGCTCTTCTTTTCCTCCTCCTCCTCCTCCTCCTCCTCCTCCTCCTCCTCCCCTTTGTAAAAAAAAAAAAAAAAAAAAAAAAAAATTCCTTTGTAATTCCTCCTCCTCCTCCTCCTCCTCCTCCTCCTCCTCCTCCTCCTCCTCCTCCTCCCTGTGACGTCATCATTGCAAGCTTGGATAATGACGTCACACCGTTGTCATGGAAACCACAAAAACCAGGTGAATCGTGACTTTTCCCCCTCTTTTCTCCCCTCCTATCTCTTCTCGTCTCTTTTATACTCCCTTTCCTCTCTCTCTTTTCTCTCCTTTCCCTCTCCTTATCCTTCCCTCTCCGCTTACTCTCTCTCTCCGTCCTCTCTCTCTCCTCTCTGTCGCCTCCCTCGTCACCCCTCTCTCTTCTCATCCCTCATCTCCCTCCACATCTCCTCCTCTCTCTTCTCTCTCTCTCTTCTTCTCCTCTCTTCGATCTCTCCACCTCTCTCTCTCTCTCTCTCGCTTGCCTCCCTCTTTCCCTCTCTTGCCTCCCTTTTTTCCCTCTCTCCGCCTCCCTTTTTTTTCCCTCTCTCGCCTCCCTTTTTTTTTTCCCTCTCTCGCCTCCCTTTTTTCCCTCCCCCCTTCCCTCTCGCCTCCCTTTTTTTCCCTCTCTTGCCTCCCTCTCTCCCTCTCTTGCCTCCCTTTTTCCCTCTCTCGCCTCCCTTTTTCCCTCTCTCGCCTCCCTTTTTCCCTCTCTCGCCTCCCTTTTTCCCTCTCTTGCCTCCCTCTCTCCCTCTCTTGCCTCCCTTTTTCCCTCTCTTGCCTCCCTTTTTCCCTCTCTTGCCTCCCTCTCTCCCTCTCTCGCCTCCCTGTCTCCCTCCCTTTTCCCCTTTAAGTAATGTGAGGATGTAATATAATTTTATCAAGTAAGGTAGAAAAATATGTGAAATGAGAAACGAATATGCAGGTAAAGTGGATGAAATTATTGAGAAAGTAATACGAGAAAGTAATGGCATTTTATAAAGTAATGTGTGCAAGTAATTGAATTTTATGAAGTCAGGAGAAAATACGTGAGATGAAAAATTAATGTGCAGGTAAAGTTGATTGAATTAATGATGAATGTGAATTAATGTGAGAAAGTAATATCATTTAATCAAGTCAGAAAAAAATATGTGAGGTAAGAAATGAATGTGTAGGTGAAGTTGATTAAATAGTTAAGAATAGAGAGAGAGGAAGGAGAGGCGCCCTTTCACCTTTCTCATTCACCTGTGCACACCCGCCTTAATGAAACCCCAGGTCACATCTCTCACTCACCTATCACGGGTCACATCTCACTCACCTATCATGGGTCACATCTCACTCACCTATCACGGGTCACATCTCACTCACCTATCACGGGTCACACCTCACTCAACAATAGGGTCAATCTCACTCAACTATCAGGTCACACTTCACTCCCTATCAAACGGATCCTATCACTGCACCTATCACGAGTCAATCTCACTCACCATCATGGGTCACATCTCCTCACCTATCACGTCCATCCTCACCCTATCACGGGTCACATCTCACTCGACCTATCAACTGGGTCACATCCCTCAGTCACATGCACATCTCACTCACCTATCACGGGTCACATCTCACTCACCTATCACGGGTCACATCTCACTCACCTATCACGGGTCACATGTCACTCACCTATCACGGGTCACATATCACTCACCTATCATGGGTCACACCTCACTCATGGGTCACACCTCACACATGGGTCACATCTCACTCATGGATCACACCTCACACATGGGTCACATCTCACTCATGGGTCACACCTCACACACTGGCAACTCACCGGGTCACATCTCACTCATGGGTCACATCTCAATCATGGGTCACACCTCACACATGGGTCACATCTCACTCATGGGTCACACCTCACTCATGGGTCACACCTCACACATGGGTCACATCTCACTCATGGGTCACACCTCACACATGGGTCACATCTCACTCATGTGTCACACCTCACACATGGGTCACATCTCACTCATGGGTCACACCTCACACATGGGTCACATCTCACTCATGGGTCACATCTCACTCATAGGTCACACCTCACTCATAGGTCACATCTCACTCATGGGTCCACATTCACTCATGGGTCACACCTCACACATGGGTCACACCTCACTCATGGGTCACACCTCACACATGGGTCACAACACTCACCTGTTCCACCCACACGTTGGAGGTCATGATCTGGTTCTTCAGGTTCTGAGGAGCAAAAGAAAAGTCATTAAGAAAAGCCTTTAGTGCCCTTTTTATCACTTTATCTTTTTTTGGCTTAATTCTCGTGCGGCAAAAGTATCAGAATTTTTGGAAAACCTGCCCTTGTTTGCTTATCCTTTTTATATCTTTATGAAAATATTTTTGTTCTCTTATGGAAATGGTTTATGTGTGTAACCTTGCGTCATTTAATACAAACAAAGATTTTTTTTACTTCTTTTCATCTTCATTTATCTTCACTTATTCATCCTCCTCATAAGACTTAAAAGTAGTTCATTTCATTATCATTCATTTCATATCTTATCTTTTATGGTTTAATTCTCTTGTGGCAAAAGTATCAGAATATTTAAATTTTCTCATGAATCTTGAAACTTCATATAATTTTCTTCATGAGGGAATCAACGTAATGTTTTGACGTGATTAATATACACATTCTGCTTATTAACTATATAAACTCGTAATGTATTTGTTATAGCTAAGGTAAAGAAAATGTATATATGTTTCTCTCCTAATAGTTTAAGTCTTCATTGTCTTCATCTAATATTGTTTTTGAGAGAAGTCATTTCAAATATCCTAGATAAAATATTATAATTAAATAATAGTAAAGAAAAGATTAAATAAATGATATGATAAATGAAGTTGAAATTAAAACTTTTACGTCTTATGGGAATGATGAATAATGATGAAATGAATGAACTGAATGATGAAATTGAATGAACTGAATGATGAAATGAATGAACTGAATGATGAAATGAATGAAATTAATGATGAAATTAATGAATTGAATGATGAAATGAATGAAATGAATGATGAAATTAATGAAATGAATGATGAAATTAATGAATGAATGATGAAATGAATGAAATGAATGATGAAATTAATGAATTGAATGATGAAATGAATGAACTGAATGATGAAATGAATGAAATGAATGATGAAATGAATGAAATGAATGATGAAATGAATGAAATGAATGATGAAATTAATGAATTGAATGATGAAATTAATGAAATGAATGATGAAATAATTGAAATGAATGATGAAATGAATGATGAAATAAATTAAATGAATGATGAAATGTAATGAAATGAATGATGAAATAAATGAAATGAATGATGGAATAAATTAAATGAATGATGAAATTGAATGAAATGAATGATGAAATAAATGAAATGAATGATGAAATGAAATGAAATGAATGATGAAATTAAATTAAATGAATGATTAAAGAATGAAATGAATGATGAAATGAAATTAAATAAAATTATGAAATAAATGAAATGAATGATGAAATAAAATGAAATGAATGATGAAATTAATTAAATGAATGATGAAATGAAATGAATGATGAAATAAATTAAATGAATGATGAAATTAAATGAAATGAATGATGAAATAAATTAAATGAATGATGAAATTAAATGAAATGAATAAAATGATGAAATGAAATTAAATGAATGATGAAATGAAATGAAATAAATGAATGATGAAATTTAGTGATGGTAAATAAATAAGATGGAAATAAATGAAAAAAAGTCTTTGTCTGGATTAAATTACGCAAGGTTACATAAAACATTTCCATAAGAATATAAATATTGCCATAAAATATATAAAATGTAAAAAACAGTAAACTTTCAAAACACAAATAATTATAGAAAATAGGATACGTATTACTAAAAGAGAGAAAAAACAAACAATAATATCATACTAGAAATGTTCGTTGTAAGGAATTCACACACAACACACACACACACACACACACACACACACACACACACACACACACACACACACACACACAGTATACACACACACACACACCACAAATCACCTTCCGTCAATACTTCTGTCCATACAAACGACATTTCTCTCTCTCTCTCTCTCTCTCTCTCTCTCTCTCTCTCTCTCTCTCTCTCTCTCTCTCCTCTCCTCCTTCTCCTCCTCTCTCTCTCTCTCTCTCTCTCTCTCTCTTTCAGTACCCTCGCTTGTCATGCTAATTTTGGAAAAGTTATCACCCCTGTTTAACTTTCCTAATGGTGGAAATAAAACCACCATTACTGAGAGAGAGAGAGGAGAGAGAGAGAGAGAGAGAGAGAGAGAGAGAGAGAGAGAGAGAGAGAGAGAGAGAGAGACTGGCCTACATAATGAAACAGATGAACGACTAGACACTTAATTAAAAATAAATCAGTCATCCCATTCATTGCAGAAAACGAGGTCAAGCTATAGAAAACGAAGGGTGGGAGTGAGAGAGAGAGAGAGAGAGAGAGAGAGAGAGGAGAGAGAGAGAGAGAGAGAGAGAGAGCACGCGTGTCTCCTCTTCTTCCCCACAACCCCGTCATTCCTCCTCTCCTCCTCTCTCTCCCCCCCTCTCCTCCTCTCTTCTCCCCCCTCTCCTCCTCTCTCTTCCCCCTCCTCCTCTCTCTTCCCCCTCTCTCTTCCATGCTTTATCGCCACCATCTCTCTCCACATGCTCACTGAGTCCTCGTCTCAAAGTTAGGACGCAGAGAGAAGGGAGGGAGAGCTGATCAGGAGGAAGAGGAGGAGGGGAGGAGGAGGAGGAGGAGAGGAAGGAAGTGATATGGTTTGGAAGGAGGAAGAGGAAAGGGCAAGGATTTAGTGGGAGAGAGAGAGAGAGACAGAGAGAGAGAGAGAGAGAGAGAGAGAGAGAGAGAGAGAGAGAGAGAGAGAGAGAGAGAGAGAGAGAGAGAGTATAATGAATCACTTATTACATTTTCTATGGCGCTTTATTTTTTGTTCTTAATGGTTTTTTTTCCTTGTTTTTTTTTGCTTTTTTGGACTAAGTGGCAAAGTAAGAGTACAAGAGTTTAGTTTTTTTTTTTTTTTTTTTTTTTATTTATGAGTTGAGGGGAAAATAATGTGAAGAGAGCTGTCCACGTACTATATTTCCCCTTTTTTCACCATTATAACACCATTACGTTCCCTCACCCCCTTATCTACCCTTAATTCCCCTCTTCACCATACACGCCTTGCCTTCCCTTTAACTTTAGTCTCCACTTTTTTCACTATACTTCACCATACCCTTTTCCCTTTACTCTTTTCTCCCTACATCATTATTTCTTAACTTTTTCACCACCACGCCCCCTTCAGTAGTGGGTCCTTGCCTCCATGCCCCCCTTCACCACCACGCCCCCTTCAGTAGTGGGTCCTTGCCTCCATGCCCCCTTCACCACCACGCCCCCTTCAGTAGTGGGTCCTTGCCTCCATGCCCCCCTTCACCACCACGCCCCCTTCAGTAGTGGGTCCTTGCCTCCATGCCCCCCTTCACCACCACGCCCCCTTCAGTAGTGGGTCCTTGCCTCCATGCCCCCCTTCACCACCACGCCCCCTTCAGTAGTGGGTCCTTGCCTCCATGCCCCCCTTCACCACCACGCCCCCTTCAGTAGTGGGTCCTTGCCTCCATGCCCCCCTTCACCACCACGCCCCCTTCAGTAGTGGGTCCTTGCCTCCATGCCCCCCTTCACCACCACGCCTCCTTCAGTAGTGGGTCCTTGCCTCCATGTCCCCCCCTTCACCACCACGCCCCCTTCAGTAGTGGGTCCTTGCCTCCATGCCCCCCTTCACCACCACGCCCCCTTCAGTAGTGGGTCCTTGCCTCCATGCCCCCTTCACCACCACGCCCCCTTCAGTAGTGGGTCCTTGCCTCCATGCCCCCCTTCACCACCACGCCCCCTTCATAGTGGGTCCTTGCCTCCATGTCCCCCCTTCCCACCACGCCCCCTTCAGTAGTGGGTCCTTGCCTCCATGCCCCCCTTCACCACCACGCCCCCTTCAGTAGTGGGTCCTTGTCCCCCCCCGCCCTCATGTCCGCCCCCCTTCACCCACCACGCCCCCTTCAGTAGTGGGTCCTTGCCTTTCCCTGTCCCCCCTTCACTTTCACCACGCCCCCTTCATAGTGTGTCCTTGCCTCCATGCCCCCCTTCACCACCACGCCCCCTTCAGTAGTGGGTCCTTGCCTCCATGCCCCCCTTCACCACCACGCCCCCTTCAGTAGTGGGTCCTTGCCTCCATGCCCCCCTTCACCACCACGCCCCCTTCAGTAGTGGGTCCTTGCCTCCATGCCCCCCTTCACCACCACGCCTCCCTTCAGTAGTTTGGGTCCTTGCCTCCATGCCCCCTTCACCACCACGCCCCCTTCAGTAGTGGGTCCTTGCCTCCATGCCCCCCTTCACCACCACGCCCCCTTCAGTAGTGGGTCCTTGCCTCCATGCCCCCCTTCACACCACCCACGCCCCCTTCAGTAGTGGGTCCTTTGCCTCCATGCCCCCCTTCACCACCACGCCCCCTTCAGTAGTGGGTCCTTGCCTCCATGTCCCCCTTCACTTCTTCAACCAAGATATTTCAAAATAATCCTGAATCAGAAAGAAAAATCGAAGAAATGCATGTTATATGTTTATCATCTAATTTACATGTATTATTTATCTAGTTATGTGTATCATCCCTACTTATTATCATCCTTTCCTCTTCAAGCGAGGGATGCTAATAATTAGAACAAGCATTAATAATAGTCCGCCTCCGTGGTGTAGTGGCTAGCGCGCCTAGCTGCACAGGCTCAAAGTCTACATCGTTAGTGAAACATGGCAAGGCGTCACCGCAGAGTTTTTCAGCCACTCTTGCTTCTCGACCGACTTTCTTTGCTCACCCTCGAGAGCCAGCTTCATGTTGAAGCGAAAGTCGACCTTAAGTTAATTACTTGACAGTTCTTCCTTTTCCTCTCTTGGCTCACGCCCCCCTAGGTAAGTACCCACGAACCTCTAAGGGGGCGCGCCCCCCAGGTTAAGAACCGCTGGTTTAGATCATAAAAAATCAAACAATATTTTTAGCCCCTTTTTTTTACAGATGTTTTCACGCCACAATTATTTCCCTTCCCCCATTTCTTCATATTTGTTCACTCTACTTCGACACTTCTTGGCCTCCCTGCACCATCATAGCTTACGTGTCTCATTTATATTCGCTCAGTCACCAGGCTGCAGTGTTCTTATGGAAATATATTCGATTACCTCAATTTTTCCCTTGTTTCTTTTAAGCTCTATTCATATCACTCGTGTTATTTTTCTCTTTTTATTTTTATATTAATATATAATTATGGTTGAAGCGTTTTTCTAAATATGCCTCATTTTCATTATGGCATATTTTTTTCTCCATTTTGATATCCTTTCTACCATATTACTTTTTTTTCTCTCTCTCTCTCTCTCTCTCTCCTCTCTTCATCTCTCCTCCTCTCTCCTCTCTCTCTCTCTCTCTCTCTCTCTCTCTCTCTCTCTCTCTCTCTCTCTCTCTCTCTCTCTCTCTCTCTCTCTCTCTCAGCAGCAGCACACTGTTCTGTATTTATGTGGCAGTTAAATTTGACTCAATTGCCTCCTTCATCTTAGTTACTCTTGCTTGCTGACTTTCTGGACTTATTACTACTACTACTACTACTACTACTACTACTACTACTACTACTACTACTACTACTACTACTTCTACAACTAATATTACTACAGCTACAACCACTACTACTACTACTACTACTACTTCTACTACCAATACCACTACGTCCTACAACTACTTTTACTACTACAATACTACTACAATACTACTACTACTACTACTACTACTACTACTACTACTACTGCTACTCCTACTACTACTACTACTACTACTACTACTACTACTTCTACCACTACTACTACCACTACTACTACCACTACTACTACTACTACCACTACTACTACTACTACTACTACTACTACTTCTACAACTAATAGTACTACAGCTACAACCACTACTACTACTACTACTACTTCTACTACCAATACCACTACGTCCTACAACTACTTTTACTACTACAATACTACTACACTACTACTACTACTACTACTACTACTACTACTACTACTACT
>JACEEZ010014034.1:20000-22829 GCA_016584305.1 Chionoecetes opilio
TAATGGTTAGTAGTAATGGTATAAATGTAATGGTTAGAGTAGTAGTGGTGTAGTGGTTTAGAGGAGTAGTAATGTTAGTAGTAATGGTAATAATGTAATGGTTTAGAGAAGTAGGTGGTGTAGTGGTTAGAGGAGTAGTAATGGTTAGTAGTAATGGTATAATGTAATGGTTAGAGTGTTGTAGTGGTTAGAGGAGTAGTAATGGTTAGTAGTAATGGTATAAATGTAATGGTTTAGAGTGTTGTAGTGGTTAGAGGAGTAGTAATGGTTAGTAGTAATGGTATAAATGTAATGGTTAGAGTGTTGTAGTGGTTAGAGGAGTAGAATGGTTAGTAGTAATGGTATAAATGTAATGGTTAGAGTGTGAGTGGTTAGAGGAGTAGTAATGGTTAGTAGTGATGTATAAATGTAATGTTAGAGTAGTAGTGTGTAGTTGTTAGAGGAGTAGTAATGGTTAGTAGTAAGGTATAAATGTAATGGTTAGAGTAGTAGTGTTGTAGTGGTTAGAGGAGTAGTAATGGTTAGTTAGTAATGGTATACAATGTAATGGTTAGAGTGTGTAGTGGTTAGAGGAGTAGTAATGTTAGTAGTAATGGTATAAATGTAATGGTTAGAGTGGTGTAGTGGTTAGAGGAGTAGTAATGGTTAGTAGTGATGGTATAAATGTAATGGTTAGAGTAGTAGTGGTGTAGTTGTTAGAGGAGTAGTAATGGTTAGTAGTAATGGTATTAATGTAATGGTTAGAGAAGTAGTGTTGTAGTGGTTAGAGGAGTAGTAATGGTTAGTAGTAATGGTATAAATGTAATGGTTAGAGTGTTGTAGTGGTTAGAGGAGTAGTAATGGTTAGTAGTAATGGTATAAATGTAATGGTTAGAGTGTTGTAGTGGTTAGAGGAGTAGTAATGGTTAGTAGTAATGGTATAAATGTAATGGTTAGACTAGTACTGTTGTAGCGGAGTAGTCTATTTGGGTATGTGAGGAAGAGAGAATATATGATAAGAGAGCTTGCTTGAGCTTAACACCCAACCGTAAAAGAGCTTGAGCTTAACACCCAACCGTAACAACACAACTGTAACACCACAATCAACATAAACAGCAAATTGATTACTTAACCCCTTGAGAGAACGTATTTTCCATTGTGATTTGGCTACCATTAAACTATTTTAATTAATGTAATAAATATTCTATAGATATGACCTGCTTAGTACCCTTGTCCACTAGATCATTTGATATATTAAGCTACTTTTCGTAATTTTATGGCTAACAGACGATTATGCGAAGGAAAAATCTGGGTATGAAGTGGTTAAATACGACTTCTACTACTACTACTACTACCGTAGATAACAGTCAAGTCACCACCTGCAATCATGTCGCCAGGCGCCATATATTACGAATTATAGCATTACTACTGATATTTATGTGCCACTGAAGATGATACACAGTAGTTTATATCATGACTGTATAATCTACTCTGTTTCAGCATTGTTTTATGCTTTGTATCTGCAAGTATATACGGTTTCAAATTTCACTACTCGTTTTTTTTTCGGGCGACGACGGCTGCGGGAGGACACTCAGAACATAAACACTATATGGCGACTTTTTTGTTGGTAACCACTTTGTAGATATTTTTGTCATTTGTTCATTTATAGCCATACTATGACACAGATGAAGACACAAAATGACACAGACTCTCCAGACAGCCCTTTAACTTTCCTGAAATCATGGATATAGAAATGTAAGTATTAACGCCACCACACGTCTGTAAACAAAAAAAAAGTTGTCCTGGCGACTTTACTGTTATCTACGGTACTACTACTACTACTACTACTACTACTACTACTACTACTACTACTACTACTTAACAACAATTTCTGCAACAACACAAGATAAACAATAATCAAGAAATAAGATAGGAAGCAACATCCAAAATAACAACAATCAAAAGGGGCCGCAACAAACCTACAAAGGGGCGCCGCTGCTAAGGCACTGAACCCCAAACACTATCGGATCGGATCGCATGTGTGTAATGACATAGTATAATACAAGGCAGTTTCGTGTCTATTCCGGATGATTAGTGATTGTATGAATGTCTTGCTTGGCGTTTAATAGGGAAGAAGCGGTAACAGGAACAGAGGGAGAATGGAAAGGAGAAAGGAAAGGAAAGGAGGAAAAGAAGGAAAGGAGAAAGAAGGTTTTGCATGCCGTTAGGAAGGAAGAAAAGCACAAAAATGAGAGAGAGAGAGAGAGAGAGAGAGAGAGAGAGAAAAGAGAGGGGAGAGAGAAGAGAGAGAGGAGGGGGAGAGGGAGAGGGAGAGAGAAATCCATCAATCTCTCCGGAATCGGGTAATCAAGTGAAATATGATAACCTGCAGTTGAGGAGAATGACACCTTGAGGACGCGAGGAGGAGGAGGAAGAGGAAGAGGAGGAGGAGGAGGGAGGAGGAGGAGGAGGAGGAGGAAGTGCTCAGGTCGCTTTACGAACATGATAATTCAGTGATTTTCCTTCCATTTCCGTCTTCGTCAATCATATATTCTCCTCTCTCTCTCTCTCTCTCTCTCTCTCTCTCTCTCTCCCCTCTCTCTCTCTCTCTCTCTCCCCTCTCTCTCCTCTCTCCTCTCTCTCCAATTTCTATTTTATCTAATCATTTATCTTTTTCCTTCCTTGCTTCCTTCCTTCCTTCTCTGCTTCCTTCCTTACTTCATCCTTACTTCTCTGCTTCCTTCCTTACTTCATCCTTCCTTCTCTGCCCTTTCCTCCTTTCTTCCTCCCTCCCCTTCCTTCCCTCCTTCTTCCCTTTCCCTTCCTTTTTTCCTCCTTCCTTCCTTCCTT
>JACEEZ010014035.1:0-27500 GCA_016584305.1 Chionoecetes opilio
GGGGGAAAAGAAGATAACGGTAAAAAGAGGGAGGGGTGAGAGGGAAAGATGAATAAACTAGGCCAGGGAAGAGAAGAGAGTCTATGAGTGAGAGAAGGGGAGATCGGAAAGAGCTGGTGGCCTCGCCTTTGCTAAATTAGAAAGGTTTAACCCCCCCCCCCCCCCCCCCCCCCCCCCGCTACTTATGCATGCGTTGTATCAAAATGAAATCTTTCAAGGTGGAAAGCTATTTTGTCTTCTATAAGTGCTTTTAAGGCACAACATTTGCTTACAGAGACGAGTTTTAAGCGCTGTTAGTATTCAATTTGCTTCAGAGTCTCAGATAGACCTTTCTAAGTGTGTTCTGGGTTGTTATGGACTTTAATCATAAAGACAAGCATTTCCGAGATAACAGTCTATCCTAACATTTATAACATGCTTACTGCGGGGTCAAAGCCCTTGAGAAACGGAGGGTCTTGGTGAACGAAGAGGCCTTGGCACCAAGATATGCGCCCAGTAGCGTTTAACATAGGGCCTATGAATGGCGTTACCCTCTTTATAGAGATACCCTAGCTACTACCAGCCGCTCCCGTCGCTCCAAAGGTCTGCACACATATATCGTCGCCGTGTGGGTTGTAAATGGGGCTAAGCTCTCGGGAAGGCACGGCTTTCTTGCGGTGCCCATGCAGGATGCAAGTATGTGCCGTGTCGCAAAAAAAATATACCAGAAGCACCCAAAATTCCCCAAGTACTACATTTTTCTCAGAGTCTCCATGTGCCTGTGTCGGGCGGGGCTGAGAGGTCACTCGGTGTGACGTCGCCAGCAAGTTTCGCGCCACGGCTGGAATGTGGCTACTGGTTTTTCCCACGCTTTTTACAAAAGTCATGTTTTTAGGGAAATAAGGCGTGAAAATGAATAATTTTTTGTGGATTAGGTATTTTGAATGAACATTCAACATAATTATGCAAAGAAAACAAATTTGGGGTCTGGACGATTACTTTAAGGCCTCTTCCATTGGGTGCCCAAGTTGCATGAACCAGTTCTTTCAGTTCAGGGTTGGGTTCTGGGTTCAGGTTGGGTTCGCGTGTCACAAATGGAACGCAAAACCCCGTTTTTTGTTTACAAACATACTCAGCGGCGAGGCAATTTAAGAGAGAGAGAGAGAGAGAGAGAGAGAAGAGAGAGAGAGGAGAGGAGAGAGAGAGGGGAGAGAGAGAAGAGAGAGAGAGAGAGGGGAAGAGAGAGAGGGGAGAGAGAGAGATAACGGAGAGATAACGAGAGAGATAAACGAGAGAGAGAGAGATAACGAGAGAGAGATAACGAGAGATAACGAGAGAGAGAGAGAGGAGAGGAGAGAAGAGAGAGGAGAGAGAGAGAGAGAGGGGAGAGAGAGAGAGAGAGAGAGAGATGAGGAGAAGGAGGGGAGAGAGAGAGAGAGAGAGAGAGAGAGAGAGAGAGAGAGGGGAGAAGATAACGAGAGAGAGAGATAACGAGAGAGAGATAACGAGAGAGAGGATAACAAGAGAGAGAGATAACGAGAGAGAGAGAAAAAGATAACGAGAGAGAGATAACGAGAGAGATGACGAGAGATAACGAGAGAGAGATATAACGAGAGAGAGATAACGAGAGAGCGAGAAAGAGATAACGAGAGAGAGAGATAACGAGAGAGAGATAACAAGAGAAAGAGAGAGATAGCGAGAGAGATAACGAGAGAGATAACGAGAGATAACGAGAGATAAACGAGAGAGATAACGAGAGAGAGATAACGAGAGAGAGAGAGATAACGCGAGATATAACTCAGCTAGCTGCTATGTGAAGGGATCATATCAAGTTTAAGATCGCGGGAACGCATGGCCTCCCCCAGCCATGTATGCCTCTTTTATGCCGTCTGACATCCTCTCCGACTCGTGCATGCGGAAAACCCTTCACGATAAGAGAAATAGGGCCCAAGGCGACCATTGTTTGTTATGAACTGAAAACTCTACCCAAGCTACCCACCTCTCAATGTGAGTAGAGAAAGTTCACGGGTTTTGCTGAGTCACTACGCGCTTTGCCTCGGACCCAGAGTTTTTCGTGCGCAAATGGAACGCCTGAGTTCTTGGGTTCCGTGAACTGGTTCTTGGAATGTCGCAAATGGAAGAGGCCTTAAGTCTCATAATGGCATTCTTTAGTGTGTTTTTACGGTTTTTTATTTGATAATATTATAGAACAAAACATTTCCGAAGATAACAGTATATATTTTATACTGATAAACATATATTTGGTAGGGGAAAATTACCATAAGCTGGCAAACACGGGAGCCCGTCAGGGTGGCAAGGTTGGTAGAGACGTGAGTTCCCAATGTGCAGCGTCCCTGTGCATTCGGTCAGCGGTTCGAGTCCGCCTAGTTCATGCTGACGTGGCGGCGCTTTGTATAGTCAATAACCTTGTAGTTGGTACTTGCAAAGTGTCTAGATAGGATGAAAATCTTATCTTATCTGGCAAACACGGGCGGCAAGTGGAGTTAGTTGGTCCTCCAGCTCGCATCTCCCGCGCCTGTCGCAGCCACAACAAGGGCTGTGACGTCACGTGCAAGGCACCTATTACCACTCTAGAATATCAACAGCCGCGCCCTTGAGCAAGCATCGAGGCTCCATAACCGTACATCCCTACACTGACATGCCCTCGATACCATGGACTCGTGCATGGGATGGGTTCACTTTTTTTTCTTTTACATCATAGGGATTATAGGGAAAAAAAACCTCAATTGAGTCCCTGTAGAGCAGTTTCCTTTTTACCACCACGCCCCCTTTAGTAGCATGTCCTTGCCTCCATGCCCCCCCCCCCTTCACTTCGTTAACCAAGATATATCAAAATAATTCTGAATCAGAAAGAAAAACTTTAAAAAATGCGTGTTTTTAACACATTGTGCACATAATTATTCATGAACACCTTGCATATAGCCAGCAGATTTAGTTAGATCACGTTTTAAAGGCCGCCGACACCAGAAGCTACGCGCTATAATAACAATGATAAAAATAACAATAATAATAGTAATAATAAATAATATTGGATAAGTCTACGGCGTTAGTGAAACCAGACAAGGCGCCACCGCAGAGTTTTTCAGCCACACTCGCTTTTCTGTAGCGACGTTCACGATCGCGAGCGAGCTTCATATATCATGTTGAAGCGAAGGCTTTAACAGGAAAGTTAAATATTTGACAATTCTTCCTTTACCTCTCTTGCCTCACGCTCCCTAGGTATTTCCCCGCACCTCCCTAAGGGGGCGCGTCCCCCAGGTTAAGAACCGCTGCCGTAGAGCAAAATGGGATAGCCAAATTTTAGTATGGGGAGTCTATTGGTCTATTAAATGCAAATATTTCTATTCTCGAAGTTTTGTAGAGTAATTTTATACAAATCTTATAAAGTTTAGTGGGTTAGTTACTTTGTTCGCTACCACTCCCCCTCTTTGCTGCTCCCAGGCCAGTCTAGTGGTGCCACTTTTCTATTGCAATGCATAAACCAGATAAAAAAAAACAATATGCCGAAGTAGTACTCCACCCAGAAAATTGAGAAGGGATATAGAGATAAATAGCATAAAAGGAGAAAGGAGTAGTATGGATTGAACTACCTTTTCCACACACACATCAACGACCAATGACCACAGATAGAAGTAACACAAACAGTAGCAGACCGAGATGGTGGTTGGCGTGAGAGGAGGAAAGACTGGAGGGACAAACAGACGCCAGACGCTTACTTGGACAGCATGTTGCGGGTTCCTGGGACAGGGCGGCGACGATGCAACGATAACGTGTAGAGGCGGCAAGGAGTGAAGGGAGAATAGCTGGCCTCACAAAACAAAACACACACAACTCCTCAGCGTCCTCGAAGGATGGATGACAGGGAGCACCACTAAACACCTACACTCTCGTCAGCGTCACGTGAAGATCTGAAGAAATGCCAGTCTTTAACTGTCTTTTACTAGCAAGCGGTACACACACACAAAAAAAAAAAAAAAAAAAAGGCCCCACGTGTTTTCCTCTCCCCCTCCTCCTCCCGTAACATTGCACCCCTTGGCCCGGTATTTATAACAAGGCTATGGGATTCCCATAAGGTTCGACATAACATAAAGTTGCCCATAAGATCTCTATGTTATGGAGCAAATTTCCGCCATAGCTATGGGTCTAGCAGTTCCTGCTGACACAACTTCGCGCTAAACGTAGCATTTACATTACCCTAAAATGTCTCTTAGATCATGAAATAACGCTTGAAATCAGTAAAATATGAGCAGTAAACTATGTGAAAACCTTATGAACTGAAAATAAAGCAATATTAAAGGATTAATTCATATATACGTGTAAATAAGATCCTGTAGAAAAGTTTTACGCGGGGTTTTACACTTGTCTCTCTCCTCCCTATAAATAATATGTTATATCTCCACAAGTAATGGTAGAATGGTGACGGAAGAAACACAACAGGTAAAACCACGTAGTACAGAAGGGGGAAAGGGGCAAAAACCAGGGAGGGAGTGATGACCAGGCAGATACGGCAGTATACATATAGCTTGGTAGATATACTGCCCTATCTGTAGCTACGTATACTGCCGTAACTCTGCCTGGTCATCACTTCCTCCCTGGCTATGCCAGTTATTGATTGTTTCTTTCTCCTCCTTTACTACATGGTTTAACTTGTGTGTATCCTTCCGTCACCCTTCCGCCATTACATTTGGAAATATGATGTTATTTGGTAAATGTCTAGCGTTTGCCCATACTCTCCCCCTTGCCCCAAACAAGCTTGGGGACCTGTGGGAATGCGGGGGTTTGAGGGTGGGGACTAAATAATGCGTCGAAAACACGTATTTTAGAGTTGGTGTAGGAGTCAAAATTACCTATATCTAGGGTAATTTCCCTAGATATGGGAAATTTACCTAACCCTTCGAGCTCCGAGATTACAAGGCCCCCTCGTAAATCTAACACTAACCTAAGCAAATTAAACCTAACCTCCTAGCGAGGGGCTCTGCCCCCCTTGACCCCGATAATCTATCCTAACAGCGATAATCACCCGATAACCATATCCTAACTTAGCGATAATCACCCGATAATCTAACCTAACCTAATGGGGGCCCCTCGACACCCCCCGGTAACCAAAATTTTTTTTTACCTTACTTCTTAGTGGGAGGGGTGGGGGAGGGTGGGGTGGACTCGATACTCCGGTCATTCTGTTTGTGAGGATCGTCAGCAGGTCACACTTTTCTTGACTGAAGAAATTCAGTCAATTTTCCCTAGATCTAGGGAATTTTTACGCCCACTACCTAACTAAATAAACTATTGTGGTTGCCAACGCACATTTTGTACCCCAGCCAAATATCCCGCATATCCCCCAAGGTGCCCAAACTTGTTTTGGGGGAGAGAGGGGGGAGTATGGGCAAACACTACAACAATACCTGTTATTTATAGGGAGGAGAAAGACAAAATGTTTACGTGCGTCTCACTCTTCTTCCTCTCCTTCTTCTTCTTCCTCTACTCAGTGGCGTACCCAGAAAATTGAAAAGGGGGGGTGGCCAAATATATTATATTATATATATTATATATATATATATATATATTAATAATATATATATTTATATATATATATATTATATATATATATATATATATTATATATATAAATATTGAAAAAAGGGGGGGTGGCCAAATATATATATATATATATATATTGGCCACCCCCCCTTTTTCAATTTTCTGGGGTACGCCATGAGTGTGACACTACATAAAAGCATTTTGTTCTTATGATTTACGAATATATCTTTACCTATTATTCACTTACATTAATTTATTTGTGTGGATTCCGTGATTTATCGTGTGGATAAATGAGGAGGTGATATCGGCACATAATGGTGCACCAGTTGAAAGAAAGACTAGAAAAAATGTAGATACGGAGACTGGAAACACACAATTGTAGTTCAGGCAGTGTGAAACACAACTAGGTAAATACCAAGGGCGTAGCCAGAGGGGGGGCCAATGGGGCCATGCCCCCCCCCCCAATTCAACACATTACTTTAGGAGTGTATGGTATAAATTATCAATAATTTACTATATTGAATATCATGCAAAGAAACCAATAAATGACCCCCCATAGGGCTCAATATGCCCCCAATTAAGTCATATCTTCAAAAAAAAAATTCTGGGTGGCTTACAGCGCCTCCCAGACCCCAAAGCTGATAAGGTTCGCTCGCTCGCCACCCACCCCTCAACCATCTTTGGGAGGTGGCCCCCCCCAATTATTTTTCCTGGGCTACGCCCTTGGTAAATACCCCCATTGGGATCACCCGGGTTTATAATGCATCCCACGTGGACAAGACTAAACGAGCATTCCATGATGACGCAGCGTGGCGTGCACCCCATTTCCTGTAATACGACTTGAACACACACCACATGCCTGGCTTAAACCGCGGTATCAAAACGAGGCGTTTCGTCAGACTGTTGCGTCGAACCAAACATGTATTTGGTTGGACCTGTTTGTTCAAAACATGAAAACCCACAGTAGCACATGGTTGAGCCAACCGCTTCACCCAACAATGATGATGAAAGCGATGACAGTGGGAGGCGCGGAGATTTTTTTTTTTAAAGTTTTAACTTTATGGGGCATATATATAACGTAGCTACTGGTGATTTAAAAGGGAGGAGGGTGATGGTAGAAGAGAACGGCGACATATAAGGGCACGTTCATGTGGGCTAAATGGGTTATAGTGGACGAGAACCGCGCGGTCGATCGCTTTCGCCGTTACCACTTAACAGATTAATTTATTGCTTAGTATAATTGCAGTATTAATCCATTTCTGCATGCGTAACCTTTAAAACATATATATATATATATATATATATATATATATATATATATATATAATATACTTATATATATATATATATATATTGAAAAGAAATTATAAGAGTTGTCCTAATAATACATAGACACACCCGACCTCCCTCCCACCCACCCCCATCCCTTAGGAGGTTAGGTTAAAGTTTCGGTTATGTTAATATTCTCGTCAGGGGGTCGAGGGGTCGGAACCCCTCCCGTTAAAAACCTGCGGGGTGGGGCACACAGTTGCTTTCGTACAATTCCGTCACTTCCCTGGTTTCTGAGACCCCTGACTATTTTTTCCCGGCCCCAAGTTTACAGCTTTTTTTGATGGAGATACCCTTGTTATCAATGAAAAAGTGACCCTAGGATTGGTGGAAAAAAACAACTTTTAACAGGTTTCCGGAAAAAAAAATGGTAAATTTTTACGATGGCACCAAACTTCCCTACACAATTGGGGAGCATGGTTTTTGTTTACCTTATTGTATTTAAGAGGGCATTTTCTCCTTGAGGGTTTCCGTTTGCCCCAAATCAAACAGTTTCGGAGTTTTTGGTGGGGCCGAAGCCTACAAACACAGGGGGTGGGCCGAAGACCCCACCAATAGCCCTCCGCAGGAGCTATCCAAAAAAGTCCGCCGGAGGGGGCTTGCGGTAGTATATATTATATATATATATATATGATATATATATATATATAATATAAATATATATATATATATATATATTTTATATTATATATATTATATTTAATTTATTTATATATATAATTTCATTTATATTTATAATTTCATATTTATTATATTAATTATAATTTATAATTTTATTTTATATATAATATATATATATATTATATATACATATTTTATAATTTTATTATATAATATATATATAAAATATATACATATTTATAATTTTTTATTATATATATATTTATATATATATATATATATATATATATCTATTTATAATTTCTTATATATATATATTTTATCTATTATATTATATATATATATTTATATAATATATATATATATTTTATATTTTAAAATAAGTATATTAATTTATTATTATTTATTTTTGCAAAAAGGGGGCCCGTGGCGCATTTCCCCCTCAATCCCCTTCGGTACACAATGAGTATAAAATATTCTTAAGATCTTCGCAAAGCCAGGCAAGCACATGAGGATGGAGGCGGCACAGCCTAGGTAGGGAGGGAAGCACCGAGGGCGTGCCCATGTAGTGGATCTATAACGACAATAATTTAATTCCGGCATGGAAACCCTAATGCGGGATTTCATCAGCCCTTTGTCCAGCTTCTACTGGAAGGTCAGCGCGTGGGCAAATGTTTTCCCAATACTGTCATTGATCATTAGGACAATGCTTATATTAGGGCTGCTGCCGCCCTGCCCGGCCCGTGCTAAACACTGTGTGCTAATTAATTTTTAGAAGTTATACAACATCTTAAAAAAAACGTAACAATTAGGTGGGAAATAGTTTAATTATCGGATCTTTCAAGGAGTTTTAGAAAATTGTATTCATTAAGTCCTCACACATTTGTATTGTTAAGTCATCGCAAATCACAGCGTCAACAAATAATATCAATACATGAGGGTAACAGTATTACATTGATCTTATACATGGTAATGTTACTTGGATATATTGTTAGTGATGCAAAACACAAACGGCGCGACCTTGTCCGACCAAACGGCCAGGCGGTGACCCTTTCCCGTCTCGCCGCGGCTCCTTTCTCTCTTTTCCTCACAATTATAATTTCATACAAAAATGTAAAACTGTATCAGCATGCGATACTTCTGCCTGGTGGTGGTGATGGTGATGGGGGTCGGGATCACCCTCGTCCTGCGGGGCTTGGTGCTGGAGGCCGACAAGCTGCGCCAGGCGATGAGGGCCTGGGGCCGGATTCAGCAAACTTACCAGCGATACCCTGTTACGAGGTCGAAGTTACTAGACCGCTACGAGAGATGGCAAAACTGTATTCGGCAACGATATTGTAAGCATCTAGTAAGCTACGAGGTCCATTGCCGCTGGTAGCCACCGGAGGGGTCTCGTGTCGCGCAACAGCCAGTTATCTCCACGCTTACATGATGCGTGTTGGGCTTACACGTGCTTTTGTTTACAAACAAATTTCATTTAAAGTTCATGTATGATACCTCCATAATTGTAGTAAATGATGTCTCAAGAGCTTATTTATCATTATTGTGCATCATAAAGGTTCGTTTTGCACGCCTGTCACCTGATACGAGGTAATCTATTAAAAAAAATCATGACTTTTGCTGAAAAAACACAACAAAATAGCCTGATTGATGTGTCCATGTGTGATTCTACACATGCAATGATTCTTCGTCTTATCTGTCAAGGATCTGGCAAATTCACCTTTTTTTAGGCATTAAATCAATCAATCAATTATTTGGTCAAGGAGAAAAAGTGGAGAATTTGGCTAATATTTGTGTATGTATAACATGACCAGTTGGGTTTTGTTTTTTTGTTTGTTTAGAGGATAATGCCTCAGATCCATAGTGTGATCTAACCGCTGCAGCATTAGTATTGGCCGAAGCCACCATCCCGGGAGGGGGGTCACAAAACCCCCGGCTAACACCCGGTACCCATTAACTGCTGGGTGGACAGGGGCTCGGGTTTAAGAAAAGACCCCCCTGGATTAAAGTATTTTTAACCTTTCTACTGTTATTTATAGGTCTGCAAAACGAGTGTGAAAGGGTTAGGCTATTTGGTACCTGGAACTGTCGCCGATAGGAATTCTCGCCGACGTCGGCGGATGTTCCAATTTTTCATGTCGGCGTGTGTTCCTATTTCTGGCGACAATTCTAGTTCTTGATCTTGAGTTAGGTTATGTGGTTAGGTTATGTTGGCTAGTTGACCAATATCAAGGTTAGGTTAGTGAACGGTCCTTACCAGTGGAACTGTCGCCGAAAAATTTCCACGTCGGCGAGTGTTCCCCTGTCGGCGAGAGTTTTCGGTTGGCGTTTCGGCGAGAGTTTCTATCGGCGACAGTTCCATAAACCGGCTATATGTGGTTTAAACCAATACACGATCGGTGGTGGTTTTACTGAACGTTTCGTTCTTATCAGAAGGAGTAATTATAACACCTACAACAGCCGTCATAAATTAAGGTATTATTCTAGTGTTTGCCCATACTCCCCCTCTCTCACAAATCAGGCTGGGGACCTGGGGGAATGCGGGATTTTGGCTGTGGTAAAAAAAAATATGCATTGCAACCACATAGTTTTTTGAGTTAGGAGTGTTAAAAAAATTCCTAGATCTAGGGAAAATGTATTGGATTTCTTCTGAGTCCAGAGACGTGTGAACCTGACGATCCTCACAGAATGATGACCGAAGTGTCGAGAACCCCTCCCAAACCCTCGCTAGGAGGTTAGATTAGATTTGGTTATGCTAGGATAAGTTAATTTGGTTAGATTAAATTAGATTTGGTTAGGTTAGCTTTGGTTTAGGTTAGCTTAGGTTAGGTTATCGGTGGGTCAAGCCCCCAGCTAGGCTAGGTTAAATTTGGCTACGTTAGGTTAATTTTGGTTATGCAAATTTCTCTAGATATAAGAAATTACCCTAGATCTAGGGAATTTTAGCCCCTCTACACAACTCTTAAATTACGTGTTTCCGACGCATAATTTGTTCCCCTCCCGAAACCCCGCATTCCCACAGGTCCCCAAACTTGTTTGGGGGAAGTGGGAGAGTATGAGCAAGCACTAGAAATTTACCGAAATTAAAAATAACTCAAGGGGGATCTGGGAAGGGGCGGAAAACCTCCCACTGAGGTTAGGTTACGTGATCAATGCCCAGGTTAGGTTAGTTAACTAGCAGGAGGTTCTGCGCACCCCCCCCCCGGCCGCCCCCCACAGTTGTCAGGAGAGTACTGGGCCTATAATGGACGAGAACTGCGCGGTTGCTACCGCCGTTACTACTTATGTTTTCTGTATTATTTTTTGTTCAGTATGCTGCACCAGTTTTAATCAACTTCCGGATAACCTTAAAAACTTATATACATATTGTAGAAATTATATAGCCCCCTAACCCTTTAGGTTAGGTTAAGGTTCGGGTGAGTTTAATAATCCCGCCAGGGGCCCGAGGGGGGAGGTTAGGTTCAGTTCGCTTTTAAGGTAATAATGGTCCCGGCAGGGCGGTGCAGAGCTAGGGTCTCTGTATAATAATATTCTAGGCAGAGCGGATCACTCGGCGGCTGGCGAATGCGGGCGGGAATCACTTGTTTCCGTACAATTCCGTTACTTCTCTGTTTTCTGAGACACTGCTTATTATTTCTGGCCAAGTTTTAGTGCTTTTTCTGAATGAGATACATTGGTTATCAATGGAAAACGTAACCGTAGGTTTTGGTGACAAAAATAAATAAATAATGGGTTCCCGGAAATAAGAATATCTGAAAAAAGCACTACTTTTAGGCAAAGAAAAACTAGTCAGTGTCTAAGAAAATGACCGCGCAGTCCTCGTTCATTTTTATCTTACTTTGAAATCGAAAAAAAACTAGTGATCACTAGTTTTTTACAGGGGGGGTCTAGAGGATAAAAAAAAATCTAGTGATTGTCACGAAAAACAAAGGTCAGATTCTCTTAAAACAGCATATTCTATCAGAAAAATATAGTTTCGTCTGAAAATGGAGAGGGTCACTGTAACGAATCTTTCCCATAGCTTTTAACAGTTGTTAGGTTTGAGATATTTAGGGTAGATAAAAAAAATGCGCAGGTGGCCTTAGGGAAATAGTTCTTCCACCGTGTATGAAGTGATATTTGGAAGGGAATTACTCAAAATGTCTAACATATAATGAAATCATAATGGCATTGTCAGTGACGTAACCACAAAGTTGAAAAGGGAGAGGTGGGGTGGGGTGCAAGGTAAATTTTTTCTGTGTAGCCCATGATTTTGGCAAGCGCAGAGAGCCCGTACAGCTAAGGGGGGGTCATGATCGTTGTGAGGCCATACAGAATCGGTATACGACAAAAATTTAGCATATTCTAAATTCAATTTTATGTACTCCCGAGTCGCTGAGTTATGATTCAGTACTTCCAATAACCTTGTACGTACAACTAAAATTCAAACGCTTACATTGCGATCAAACAACTTTACAAACTATAATATACTAATAATATTAAAATTCAAAATGATGATTTAAACACTGTAGTAGTCTCACTTTTATTACAAACAGGAAAAGACAAGACATATCCAACATCATTTTCTTGCTGATAATTCAGTTGAAATAGTTGAAGCTGATGAGCAGTTATTAGAATAGCAGTGGATGAATAAGAAAAGTGATACTTTTGAAATACCACTGAGTATAGTACATAAGTACTTTGATTCAGGTATGCATTGCTTAAGTTGGATTTTAAACCTGTTTTTGTTGTCAGCTATTATGGAGTATGTGGGGAATTTAAGTAATCTAACTGAGAGCAACAGTGTCACCTAACACACTGGAATGATTCACTAGCAAAGAAGTGCAGGCAACCAAGACTTGAGTGTGGATTGGAATTGCTACAGTCCTATTGGTGGGTCTGGAAAGCTGTGGCCCAATCTCCTCACAGAGCTGCAGGATCTCATGGCAGGGTAGGTGGTAATACCGTAGGTGGTGGTTGTCACTGACATCTAGACTCTAGAGGTTCAAGCCGATCTCTGAAGACCCTTTCCAAGTGCAGCTGTCGTGTTCCATTGCCCACAAGAATTCCATGATAGCTGAAAAAGTTTGTTATTTTTAATAGGTATGGTTTGATATGGCAGGTTTTAGTTAGATGCACGAACAGTTCATAAGAAAAAAGCCCAAGGTTATGGAAATTTAAAAGCTTGATGCGAATTATTAAACCTGAATATTAAATATCCTACATTACCAATTATCACTCGCCTATCCTATCACTTCCCTATCTAAGATGTCTCCTACATTGCTTATTTAACCTAAATAGTTTAAAAGTAATTTATATGGTAAGCAATATTCACTACCTATATATTTTATTTTAGTGTGGGTTTTGCATATTATACTACTATATAAAGTTAGGTAGGTTGCGTATAAATGCTAATACGGCTATAGTTAATTGTTACTGGTGGGCGAGACATTCATTCTTAAAACCGATAAATTCTCACTCACTCTTGCTCCACCACCTATAATCAACAAACAATATAAGCATATGGACTGACCTACTGATCTTATCTTATGTTTTGGTTTGATTAAACAAAATATTTATCCGGGTTGATTAGCTTTTCTTTCTCCACTTACGTACTTTATTAATTATTCTTTTAGATGATGAGAACCCATTATCTACCGTTATTTTCTATTATCAAGTTAAAAAAAAGGGTTAGTTTATGGTCCCCTAAAAGCCCGTTCACATCTCCACGACAGGACTTGCTCCAGTCAATCCAGTCGGTGCCGACTGCAGCCGATTTTGCGGGGCTGAAGCTCTAAAATTGGCGTGGTTGGCTCGGATTTACCCGAGCCAACCACGTAACCCGTAACCTTACCATATCTAACCTAACCATACCTATACCTAACCTTAACCTTTACCTAAGTAAAAGAAAAAAAGTATTTTGCGACAGAAAACGGTTACTACCCCTTCTTTATTACAACACCCTCCCCCGTTTTCCCCCCCCTTCTCTATCACCAACACGTACCCAACCCGGGTTTCTCCCATCTTTATCTTCCTTCTCCATTAAAAGCCCCGTCACACATTCCATAATCGAACCACGATAGCGCCACCAATTTGATTATTGACGCTATCGTTTAATTTGACCACGATAAACGCAGACCACGATAGCCTCACAACAATGTCACGCTGCCTGTACGTATGTGTCATGATGGTCGTAAATGGTCACGATGGAGTCATGACAGCTGTAAGACTAACATCACGAATGGAAAAATCAACGGTCATTGTCATCACGATAGAGCTACGATAACCACGACTGTGCCATGACGGTGCCATGAACGTACCACGATAGCGTCAAGAGCCTCACACGTGGGTGGTTTGCCATGGGGAATGGAGAAGGAAGATAAAGATGGGAGAAACCCGGGTTGGGTTACGTTTTTGGGGGGATAGAGAAGGGGGGAAACGGGGGAGGGGGTTGTAATAAAGAAGGGGGTGTTGGTGGGGAAACGGGGGGGAGGAGGGTTGGGGATGGAGAAGGGGTGTGGTGTTATGGGAAATGTGGTTACAAGGGGTGGGTGGGGATCTTCACGTTTTAGGGAGTAGGAGGAGGGGTAGGAAGTAGGGGGAGGGTGGTGTCACCGCGTGATGGGAGTAGGGGGGTAGGGAGACGAGGGGGGTGTCCACCGCGTGGGAGGGAGTATGGGGGAGGAGACGAGAGGAGAGGGGGTGTCACCATGGGGTGAGAGAGGAGGGGGGTAGGTAGTAAGGGAGGGTGGAGGTGAATGAGAAAGGGGGGGAAGGCGGAAGGGGTGGGAAAAAGGGGGGAAGGTAGGGATGACCCCGCGCGTAAGGTTTTTTATCGTCACGTAGACAAAAGACGATCACGGTAGTTTCACGAAGCCCCCACATAGAAACGTAGCGTCACGATAGACTTACGATTGCGCTTGCGTGGGTAAAAAACTGGGGGATTCCCGTTTTTTAGTCCCACGCACAAAATTTTCGTGGCCCGGGGGCCGAGCGCGTCACGACGTCACGTTTCGGTCCCCGAGGGGACCCATAACCGGGCCATGAGGGCCCCCGCTGCGCTTTGCATTGTTGGCCGTTCGTGGTTCGATTAGGGAAAAATGTGTGAAGGGGGCTTTACCTGGCAAAAATCCCCCACGTGTGAGGCTTTTTTGCGCATCGTGGTACGTTATGGCACCCGTCATGGCACAGTCGGGGTTACGTAGCTCTATCGTGGAGACAAAATAAAAAACCTTTGTTTTTCCCAATTCGTGATGTAGTTTTACAGCTGCAGACTCCACGTGACCATCTTACGGCCATAGGGGAAAATTTACGTACGGGCAGCGTAATTGTTGTGGGGCTATCGTGGTCTGCGTTTATCGTGGCCCAAATTTAAACATTGCGTCAAATCAAATTGGTGGCGCTACGGGGGTTCGATTTGGAATGTTTTGGGGGGGGGCTTTAACGGTTCCTCAGTAACACAGACTTGACGGAGCTATCAGGGGGGTACCAGAAATTTAAAAAGTGGGGGGCCCCAAAAAAAAACAAAACGGTTTTATAAAAAAAGGTGTGTTTTCACGGAAAAAAAAGGCGAAGAAATAAATTTTTTTTGTGGATTAGGTAGGTATTGAAATGAACATTCAACATACTTATGCAAAGAAAAAATGAGTCTGGACGAATACTTTAATATAAATAAGTTAATATGGCAAGGATAAAAAAAAAATGTTTAAAAATTTTTTTTTCTTCGATGAATATTTTTTTTTTAATTATTTATTCTTTGCAAAAGGGGGGGAGGGGCCGCATTTTCCCCCCCATGCCATGCCTTTGAAAGGGGGGAAACTGCGAGAAAAAATGGGAAAACAATTGGTAGAGACGAAATGTGGAAAAATTTGGTAGAACAAAATGTGGAAAAACTGGTAGAAACAAAATGGGAAACGTAAAAAGGGCACAGTGTTTGGTAATTTGGATCTTTTTCAGGTAAATGAAGCTTGTATTTGTATAATAATATGAACCATAGGCGTGGCAAACCGAAAGACTAAATTATAATTAATAATTTATAAATACCTATATAAAGTAAAATATATATAATATAATATATGAATAAATATTATATTAAATAGATATATAATTATTAATATAAAAATTTTATATATTGAAAGTAGATTATAGATATAATTATACATACATATACAACATACATATATATATTATATATATAAATATATATAATAATATATATATATATATAATATATATATATATATTATAATTAATATTATATAAATATATATTATTTTATATATTATATAAATATATATATAATTTAAAATTATATAATATATATTAATATAAATAATATATATATGTAGATAGATATATATTTTATATTAATATTATTATATATATATTAAATATAATATATATATATGTATATATATATAGATATATATTTTAATATATAATATATATATTTTTATATATAAATAAAATATATATATTTTATATATTATATAAATATAAGTATTTAGATATTATATAAATATTTTAGAAATTAAATAAAATATATATAGATATAATATATATTTAAATTACATTATATATGATAATTAATATTAATAATAATATATAATAGATATATATAAATATATATTAAAATAAATATAATATATAATATATATATATATATAATATGATATAGATTATATATAGGTATTTATAATATTAATATATATATAAACTATATATATATATATATAGATATTATAATATATATTTTTTAATATATCTAAATTTATTTTATTCTTTTAATATTTTTTATGTTTATTTATATATGTACTATTTTTTTATATTTTTATTGATTTTTGTTTTTACTTATTTTTTTTTTTTTTTTATTTTATATATATTTTTTAATTTTAATTTTTTTTAATTTTTTTATTTGCATATTTTTTTTTGTTATTATTATTTTTTATTTTTATTACGGAACCGGTTCCGGGACCGGTTCCAACGTTTCCCGAGAGTCTATGGAACCGGAACCTGCGGGTTCCAAAATTTAACGTTCCTGCCCGGGCCCTAGTGGGCAGCAAGGAACGTCTGGCCTGCCCTGGAAAGGCAGGTCCAGAAGGCCGAGTAGGAACACAAGACGTTTGTTTTCTGCTTCGTGTTGATCGTGTGTGTGGTGGGTGGTTGTTTTCGTGGGCCCTGGCGGCAGGGTGCTCCTGGGCACGGAAAAGGACCCTGATGTCCCTACACGGGGTTCCCCTCCTACTGTCACGCTCTATCCCCCGCCCCTATGTCCCTACGTTGTGTCCCCTCCTACTGTCACCGCTCTTTTCCCCCCGCCCCTGATGTCCCTGTGTATCTCTCCTCCTAAGTTAAAGAGGGCCACTGCCAGGCCTAAACCCCGCCACTGATGTCCCTATGTATCTCTCCTCCTAAGTCCAAGATGTCCACTGCCAGGCCTAAACTCCCGCCACTGATGTCCCTATGTATCTCTCCTCCTAAGTCCAAGATGTCCACTGCCGGGCCTAAAATCCCGCCACTGATGTCCCTGTGTACCCTCTCCTCCTAAGTCCAAGATGTCCACTGCCAGGCCTAAAATCCCGCCACTGATGTCCCTGTTATCTCTCCTCCTAAGTTAAAGATGTCCACTGTCAGGCCTAAATCCCGCCACTGTTTCCCCGTGTTTTCTCTCCTCCTAATTTCCAAGATGTCCACTGCCAGGCCTAAAAATCCCGCCCTGATGTCCCTGTGTATCTCTCCTCCTAAGTCCAAGATGTCCACTGTCAGGCCTAAAATCCCGCCACTGATGTCCCTGTGTATCTCTCCTCCTAAATCCAAGATATCCACTGTCGGGCCCTAAAATCCCGCCCCTGATGTCCCTGTGTATCTCTCCTCCTAAGTCCAAGACTCCCTGCCAGGCCTAAAAATCCCGCCACTGTTTGGGGCCTATGTATCTCTCCTCCTAAGTCCAAGATTTTCCACTGCCAGGCCTAAAATCCCGCCCCTGATGTCCCTGTTATTCCCCTCCTAAGTTAAAGATGTCCACTGCCAGGCCTAAAATCCCGCCACTGATGTCCCTGTGTATCTCTCCTCCTAAGTTAAAGATGTCCACTGCCAGGCCTAAAATCCCGCCACAAAATGCCCGGGGTTTTTCGTTTCTCCTCCAAAACCAACGATCTCCAAAACCCGGACAAAAATTCCTATCACTGATGTCCGGGTTCGTTTCTCCTCCAAATCCAACGATCTCCAAACCCGGGCAAAAAAATTCCTATCTATGACTCCGTCAAGACCGTAAGCCTTCCGAGGATCTAGGCCAGAAAGGGCAAAGAAAACATCATTACGAAGGATCTTAATGACACGCAAAAATTATTCAAAGGGTGGAGGAGAAGGAGGAACAAGCCCTTCATAAAACCAGAGTGGAATTTTTAGCAAAGGTTTGAGCGAAGAGTTCAGCTTTAGAAGTAATGAGACAGCTGAGGAGCCATCTGGGTGAAGCATAGGAGGGAAAGATGAAGAAAAAAATTGTTAGAGATGTTATTTGTTAGATGCCAGAAGTCACGAGAGGAATTTGATTCAGAAAGATTTTTTACATTTTCTATGATTGAAAGAGTTTTTGGTAAGTTGAAGTAAAGATTTGGCATGATTACTGGCAGAAATATAAAGGGCATGAGTTTCAGGAGATGGATGCTTACGGTACCTTTTGTGAGCCACCCTCTCTACTCGACAGCATGAGAACAAGCCGTCGGGCTTAAGCATCCTTAAGATGATGTCATGTAGTTAGGCATTGAAGAAAAAAATCTACACCATAATTCCAATGTGTTTTTAAACTCTTCATTTTTCGTGGTTATTTCAGCATTCACAAACTTAACAGACAACCTTGTTGGTATTCATGAAGTATTCCCCCTAAAAAAGCATACAACTTTCTATTTGTCCACCTTCCTACGACCTTAAGGCGTTTTCTGCGGGGATCCTGATGCAACCGAAAAAATTTTCGGTTGCTCAAATTTTGATCCCTGTTCAACCATCCAGGGAAGATGATTGGCCCGACCCGCAAACATTGTTTGTTGTTGTTGTGACCGTTTGCAACCGAAAATTTTCCGGTTTTCAACCAAAAAACCCCCGCAGAAAACGCCTCTAATCCTTCACGCCCTGATCTTTCCTTTGTTTATAAAAAAAAATGTCTGTTGTTGCCATATAATTACGCAAATTAACTAAATAAACCAAATTAGTTTAGTCGACAAGGGTACTAAACAGGGCATATATATAAAAACATTGCTTAGATTCATTAAAAATCATTTTAATGGTGGTCAAATTACAATGGAAATTACGTTCTGGGTCTCAAGGGGTTTAAATCTTTTCAAGAGAGGAGTGACAAGACACATCCCGAACCAAATTGGCCCCCCCCCCCTTTCTGTTATCTTACTGTCTTCTTTATAAGGGACTGGCCGACTACGCAAGCTTTTTTTTTACTTCTTATTTTTTGTTACCTTTGGTCAGTCCTTTGTGATGAAAAAAAATTAATTAAGATGATATACATATGATCATATTTATGAACCTACATCGTATAAATGAACTTGAGAATCTGATTTCTTATTCTTCTTATAGTGTTCGAATTAACCTTCCAAATATTATCAACTTAATTAAATGTTAATCTTTAATCTAACATCTATAATCTACAGCTTAATCTTTATCTATCGTGTTTATTTACAATCTAACGTTTTTTAAAAGTATTTATCAATATACTTTCTAGTTTTTTTAAGTTTTTAAGTTATTTTTTAAGTTCATGAAAATTACTTATTTTCTATATCACACTCTGCTTGTGTGCTAATAAGGCATTACTACTGATTTTATAATTACAATCTATGTATGTTTTTTTGTGTATCGATCTACTTATTAGCTTTATATATACACACATTAAATCATATATATATATATATATATATATAACTATATATTATATATAATATCTATATATATATAAATTTTATTATCCAAAATTTTAAATTTCTTTTTTGGCCCCCCCCCCAAAAAAAAGGGAGGGGGCCATGGTGCCGCCATGGGGCCCCCTCCTCGTACGCCACTGCCGTAGCCCAGCAGAGCACTATGACTGTATCAGAGGGAGGGGGGGCTACACCCGGGGCTCCATGTGTGGTGAGATCCACTGGTCTACCACGGCAACGTGGGACAACGCAGTGGTGGGCGTGGCCACTGATGATGGCGCCCTCCATTCTCAGGGTTATCAGGGAGGCTGTGCAAGGCATCCATCCCGATCGTCAGTAGGGTACGCCGTATGTCCAATGGAAAGTGAAATATTATATTATTTCGAATTTGGCAGGGTTTTTCTTATGTAAAAAATTGAAATTTTTTTTCTAAGGGTAGTTTGTCGCGCTTTAACTTTTTGGTTTGGCACTTCTGCTATGCAGAAAGGGACTTTTATATTTATATGCAAACAAGCTTAAAGTGCGATTTTGCATAGTAGAATTGCTCAAATGCAAAAATGGAAATTAGTAAAATCGTCTTTAGAATTCTATTTTACATAGGAACTTGGCATGCCAAGTTGAGAAAAAGAATTTTTGTCAACGGGTACCCTAACAGGTACCAAAATAGTTGGGATTGGGTTACGATTGGGAGGGTAAGGACAAGACCAGGGCGATGGTGCCCGACAGCTATGGGAGGAAACTGCACCCAAGGTGATTCAGGGAGTAGGCATGTGTTCAGTGGACAGAGGAGCCATCTGAAAGTACCGTGGGCACTTTGTACCAGAGTGTGTGACCCGGTGCCACGTGAGAAGCCTGCGTTTCAAGGTGCTCAGGCTCTCTATGAGCTGCTGGTGAACATACGACTCACGACTCATGATCGTACGGCAAGGTGACTCAACTAGGGCCAACACGGGTGGAAGGGGGACTTCACGCACATTGGAGAAGATGCTGGGACGCAAGCTCTTCTGGGAGTATAGGCGTGTTGCACACAAACGAGTTGCCCCTGCGCCACCTTAATCACCGCATCGACGGGCCTACCTCAATCTGGACAGGGTCCAGTGTGCAGTGTGCTGTCCAGCGGAATGAGATGCAGTACAACGCAGAGTTCAGAGGAGTGCCAGGGCGGTGACGATCTCCACGGAGATACCGGAGTATATCGCGGGTCAACATTCCACTGACCAGGCAGGTCTCCTACCAGCTGGTCCAGGCTGTGAAGCGGAGCGGTCTCCCGTCGAGCTGCAGGAGAATCAAGTGTGGCAAGGTGTCCCCACTCCAGATGGCTCACAAACAAGCCCAGTCGCTCGTGTACATGGAGACCAGAAAGCATGGACCGCTGGCAAAGAATGAACCACCCTGGAAATCCTAGTCAAGTACTGCCTGCAGGTGTACTTCAAACTCTACTACGACTCAAGGTTCCCAAACCACACACAGAGGATGGCCCCAAGCACATCCTCACGCAGCTCAGAGGATGAGGTCGCAGCCCAAGAAGGTCCAACACAGCTGTGACCTTCTAGTGGGGGGGGTGGGTGGAAGGAAGCAATTTAGGGTACGCCGTAGGTCCAATGAAAAAGTGAAATATAGTTATTTCGAATTTGGCAGGGTGTTTTCTTATGTAAAATTGGAATTTTAAGTGTAGTTTGTCCTCTTCAACGTTTAGGTTTGAGCACTTGCTTGCTATGCAAAAAATGGACTTTTATATTTATAGCAAAATATAGCTTTTAAGTGCGATTTTGCATAGTAAGAAGTGCTGAAATGCAACAAGGGAAAACGAGGTAAAAATCGTCTTCGAATTCCATTTTACATAGAAAGGTTCCACCACCCCCCTCATGCCAAAGTTGAGAAAAAGAATTATTTGTTATCGGCGTACCTACTGTTCAGGGTAATGTGGAGAAGTGTTTGTTTTCTACCAGTTACGCAGTATAATAGGAGCAAATTAACTAAATCCAGAGAATGGGATCTAGAGCGCTTCTTTTTTTATAACTGGAGCCCCTTTTGTGGCAGGAATTACATACATACATGCATGCAGAATTACTTCACGATTATGGAAAAAACACATATGTTATTGTAAAGGCATGGAAAGAAAGGTGTCTGTAAAGCTTTCATAATAGCGAAGCTGTTTTAGTTACCCTTTTGTAGCCATTATAGCTCTTCATCATAAGTCATATAGAAAATGTTTTGCTTAAGGAGTAGGCATGAAGTGTAATTATTACAGAGCAACCTTGCGTTGAAACAATTGCGTATAGTTTAAAAAAGCCTTAGATTAAACAAGATAAGAAAATAAGCACTCGATGTAAAGAAGTGCTTTGTATATGATGAGTAGCCATTTTGCAACCTATATTTTATTAATGGTTGTGTTGGCAATTCGATTAAGATACTCCAAAACCATGGATCAAGTGCTGGCCAGCTGGAGTTGTGTTGGCTCGTCACAGGGGAGAAATCGTAGTGGTCTTTTCTGTTCGTGAGTTTCCACGTCACTCAGGATCTGCGATTCACTAGTGCATGATTGAAAAACAATGGTTATCCGTCCTTGACACGGCTTCCATTTCACAAGGTCTGCATTATGACACACAATATGACTAACCAAAATATATGCATTACGGATGGTTCTACAAGATATTTCACAATGTCAAGGGCAAAATGCGTCAAGTGTGTTAGCCTTGGATGGGACTCGTAGGGTCAGTAACACGTGTCTAGTCGTCTGTCTAGTCTGCTAAACATCGAAAGACCTTTTATCTTTTCAATGGCGTTCATTTACTTAAGGGCCTCTTCCATTTGTGCCCAAGTTGCATGAACCAAGCTTTCGAGTTCAGGGTGGGTTCTGGGTTTCAGGGTTGGGTTCGCGTGTCACAAAATGGAAACGCAAAAAAACCCCGTTTTTGTTACCAAAAACATACTCAGCTTGGTCGAGGCAAGAGAGACGATGAGAGAGAGAGGGGAGAGAGAGAGAGAGAGAGAGAGAGAGAGAGGAGAGAGAGAGATCCATCGAGTAACGAGACGTAGAGAGGAGGAGAGAGGGAGTGTGGAGTGGGGGCAAGAGTCGAGGAGAGGGACGAGATATAACGAGAGAAGAGAGGAGATAACAGAGAGAAGATAACGAGATGAGAGAGAGTGGGATAACGAGAGGGAAGAGAGAAGATAACGGAGAGAGATAATTCGACGCGGATTGTGAGGATGAGTGAATAGAGAGGGGTGATAACGAGGAGGAGGTTGAGAGAGGATAAGCGAGGAATGAGGTCTCGGAGAGAGAGGGGGAGGATCTTGGGGGAGGAAAAGGGATTAAACGAGAAGATAACGAGATGAAGCGACGATGGGGAGAGTGGAGGGTGAAGAGAGAGAAGAGGGAGATAAAGATAACGTAACGAGTGGTGGAGGTCCGAGGAGGAGCGGAGGGGATGCGTGGGCGGGAGGGAGGAACGGAGAGAGAGAGAGCGAGAGAGGAGGGATGAGACAGAGGAGAGAGAGAGAGAGAGAGGGAGAGATCAGAGGTGAGAGAGAGAGTGATGAATGACCGAGAGGAGACGAGAGAGATAACGAGAGAGAAGACGAGATGAAGAAGGAGTGAACGGGAGAGGGAGAGAAGGGGGGAAGAGAGAGGACGGGAGTCGAGCAGAGAGTGAGAAGAGAGAGAGAGACGAAGTGGGAGAGAAGAGGTTTGGGGAGAGAGAGGAGAGCAATGAGTGGAGAGGAGGAGAGAGAGAGTAGAGGAGAGGACGAGAGGAGAGATGAGAGAGGAGAGAGAGATAACGAGAGGAGAGATAACGAGAGACGAATGGGGAGAGAGATAACGAGGAGAGGAGGGTGGAGGGGATAACCACGAAGGAGAGGAGAGCGATAACGAAGGAGAGAAGAGGAGATAACGAGATAAACGAGAGAGAGATAAACGAGAGATGTGAGAGAGAGATATACGAGAGAGGATGAAACGACGGGCGGGAGAAGAACGGAGAGGGGGGGAGGCTGCGAGGGATAACGAGATGATATAGATAACCAGTAGCTGCTATGTGTGAGGATATATCAAGTTAAGATCGAGGGAAAGCAGGCTTCCACCAGCCAGGGGTATATGCTCTTTTAGCCGTCTGCCATCCTCTCCGACTCGTGCATGCGGAACACCCTTCACGATAAGAGAAATAGGGCCTAAGGCGACCATTGTTTGTTATGAACTGAAAACTCACCCAAGCTACCACCTCTCAATGTGGTAGAGAAAGTCACGGGTTTTTGCTGCGTCACTACGCGCTTTGCCTCGGACCCAGGTTTTTTCGTGCGCAAATGGAAAACGCCTGAATTCTTGGGTTCCGTGAACTGGTTCTTGAAATGTCGCAAATGGAAGAGGCCTAATCTATAAATATAAAAAACTACAAATAAGGGCCTTTCCATTTGTGCACAAGTTGCAGGAACCCCCCAGTTCTTTTCAGTTCAGGGTTGGGTTCTTAATGTTTTGTGGGTTTTCAGGGTTGGGGGTTCTTGCGTCGGTTGTTTCGCAGCCTGGAGCGGGTGGCCCTGCCCCGAGTAGCGAGTGGTGGGCCTATGCGAGCGGGTAGTTGGGTGGAAGGCTCCGTCTTGCGTCCCCCCGGGGCGGCCACGGAGAGGCGGCGCGTGTCCACATAATGGAACGCAAAAAAAAAACCCCGTTTTTTTGTTACAAACATTCTCAGCTGGCGAGGCAAGAGAGATGTGAGAGAGAAGAGGGAAGAGATGACGAGAGGAGAGAGACGAGAGGAGTGGGGAGTGGGTTTTTTTTGTGTGTGTTTTTGTTGTGGTTTTTTTTTTTTTGTGTTGGGGGGGGTGGGTGGGTGGGGGGGTGTTTTGTTTTTTTTTTTTTTGTTTTGTTTTTTTTTTTTTTTTTTTGTTTTTTTGTTGTGGTTTTTTTTTTTTTTTTTTTTTTTTTTTTTTTTTTTTTTTTTTTTTTTTTTTTTTTTTTTTTTTTTTTTTTTTTTTTTGGGGGGGGGGGGGGGGTTGTTGTGTTGTTTTTTTGGGGGGGGGGGGGGGGGGGGGGGGGGGGGGGGGGGGGGGGGGTGGTTGTTGGGGGAGAGAGGAGGAGAGAGAGAGGAGAGAGAGAGAGAGGAGAGAGGGAGAGAAGAGAGAGATGAGAGAGAGAACTCAGCAGCTGTTATGTGAAGGGTCATATCAAGTTTAACGATTCGCAGGAACGCATGGACCCACCAGGGCCTCTTGTATATGCCGTCTGACATCCTCTCCGACTAGTGCATGCGGAAAACCCTTCACGATAAGGAGAAATAGGACCAGGCGACCATTGTTTGTATGAACGAAAACTTACCCAAGCACCCACCTCTCAATGTGAGAGAGAAAGTTCACGGGTTTTGCTGAGTCACTACGCGCTTTGCTCACCCAATGTTTCGGCGCAAATGGAACGCCCTGAACTCTTGGGTCCGTGAACTGGTTCTGGAAATGTCGCAAATGGAAGAGGCCTTTTTATGTTGTGTTCGGAAGTGATGGACCAAAAGATATTCTGTTTTGCTTCGCCTTTCTCCAGTAACATCATACCTTCATAAATGTTACTTTATTTATACTGATTCTTTTCACTCTTTTGGCCTCCACAGATAAACAGCTTTACCTCTCCATTATCTGGCCTGGCAGGGAAGACTTGTCCAGGGGTTACTAGATGTTTTTTGTCTTTCTTTTTTCTTTCTTTCTTTTACTATATACCACAACTCATTCTCAGCTATGTTGATAATTTTAAACTAATTGTACTTTACCACAAAAATGTTCTTCCTTTACTAAGTAAATTCAATGTCATCCCGTCCCAACCCATGCTACTTTCTACACTTCACTTTTTTCAGCTCACAATAAGTTAACCAACTCACCCTAGGCAAAATGTTGATTTTTTTTTTTTTGGGGGGGGGGGGGGGGGCACAAATTATCAACATTTTCCGCCGGTCGTAAAGTCGACATTCGTAATTGCTTAGGTTCTTCGTAAGGCGGCGAATTAGTATACTATGTTTGTCCTTATACTTTCAATTCAATGCTAATCGCCGGACGGGTTAACCCGTTGTGTCATCAATAGGACATTATTAGGCCTGCGTTGTTTTTGAGCAGCGCGCGCGGTGGAGGAGCTCGTCTCGAAATTGGCCGTAGTAGTTACATCGAGAACTCATATTTTCCTTGAAAATTCTTCCAGAAATCAGTTTGTGTGATGACAATGTGATGCCCATGATTATCCTATCAAATATTGCATGATAATCCAGCATTTGTTGTAAAGGATTAATGCTTAAAAGCAGTGTTCATAGTATTGTTACGACCGTGCTGAGAGACAACTCGAGATCAAGTTTGGCCCAGCTTCAAGGAAGCGGTTTGGTTGTGGTTCCCAGACTCAGGCCAAGACCCAAGGAGACCAGAGGATCAGTGTGCGGTGCCCAGAGGAGTTTTAGAGACTGGCCTGGCCGTAATTACCTCAGGGTCAGGTAAGCCAAGGATAGAGAAGGTCCCTGATGGTTTTGAGGAGCCCCTGTGAAGGGAAACCAAAGGACTGTTCCAGCTCTGTGTGTGGTGGCGGTGTATGGTTTAAAAAGGCGACGTCACGTTCCCCGTGGCACTGTGGCCGCCGTGACGAGGCGGCCACGCGGTGTAGCCCTGTGGGAGTGTGTGCGGCGCCCGTACGAGGGCGGCCGGTACTGTGGTGTGCCTGGGGTGGCACTGTGTGCGTTGGGAGGCACGGGGGACTTCCTGGGAGACAGGAAGAGGAATTGCTCGTTTGTGTTGCTTCCTGTCGGAGTAGTCCACAGGGGGCGCCGGACGAGAGGCCACTTTAGTGTGCCGTGGAAAAGGTACTGGGGTTGTGTGGGGGTTATGTAGCGTCTACCTACGACGGCCGAGGAAGAGGTCGGGGTTGTGACGTTGCATTGGAGTCAGAGTTGTAGATTTGTAGTGAGGGACCTTGCAACTGTACTGTGAGTTATTCAATATAGCACGTGAAAGCGACCCTTTGTGTTTGCTAAACCCCCCTTCCTCCCTGAGTGTGTGAACAGCCAGAGAAGGAGAACCCAGCCTGGTTAAGTCTTCAATTCCTAGCCACGAGCCCTGTTTATTGAGCTACGCGTCCCCCCATCTGTTAAGGGCACCTGCCATGCTTCCCTGCCATCTCAAGGAGAGCAGCCCGGAGTAGGGTAGCTGAGGACAGTGAGGTAAGGAAGGAGGGGGGGGGCGTTCGTTACACTCATATCAATCCATCCAAACTGGGGGCAATACGCCGGGGGGCGCAGTCACCTCGCCCACCCTACGACGCCACTCCTGGGTCACCACAACGCAGTAGTGCCCATGCAGGCTCCCTTCCCATACCAAAAAACTCTCGACAGGAAACATCAACCTTGCCCCAGCCACGAGCTTATGGCGCCCCTTGGCTCCCACGCGCCCCTCCTTCGCTCGCCTCCCCCGGCCCCGCGCTTGGTGGTTTGGGTTATTGTTCTCTTTACAGATACACCCATGGGAAGGATCGTTTCCAGGGATAGTAGCTGTCCACATGCCCATATAGCCGAAGTTGCGTGACGGACTATGCAGGTACTAGGCCTGGATTCAGTCTCACCGGTGCATCGGTGATTGTTACGTAAGCATGCCAGTGATGCCCAATGAGTCTGCGAAGGCACTTAAATATTACCAAAGGCATCCCCCCCCCCGATTTCGCCTCTTCAAGTCGGTCCATGTCTCACAACCATAGAGTAAGACAGGATCAAAGCGACTGGTATTGATTGTTTGGAATTGAAGGGTCCAAAATACTCTCTCTCTCCCTCTCTCTCTCTCCCCTCCCCCCCCCCCTCTCTCTCTCTTCCTCTCTCTCTCTCTCTCTCTCTCTCTCTCTCTCTCTCCTCTACTCTCCCCTCTCTTCTCTATCTACCCACCTACCCCCCTCTCTCCTCTCTCTATCTCTCTCTTCCTCTATCTTAATGCAAAATACACACCCATACGCTCAATAAAACATCTGCGGAATATTACTTAAGCCACCTTCTGCGTAATTTCAATATTGCTTTAGCGTGGCTATCATAGATTACTGAGAAATAGGTGGTGTAGCGATCGAAGACCACCGAGAGACAAGCCTGGTGGATCGCCCGTGAGTTCACACCATAAGTG
>JACEEZ010014035.1:32500-42605 GCA_016584305.1 Chionoecetes opilio
GAGTAGCGTTAACATAGGGCACCATGACATGGCGTTACCCTCTTTCGTCGGTCTTTTACCCTCTTTATAGATATACCTAGTTGGAAACAGTGCTGGCAGGGGACTTCCGCGATCCATGTTTAATAGATCAGTGCCTGAACACACACCCACCCTGCCTGGCTAAACACACCATGTGCCATGATGATTCGCCCGCATCGCCCTTGCCCCGCCTGTCCTGTATCATTGGGTTTCCTATTCAGTGGATTATTTGCGCGTGGCCACCGAGAGTTGATAAGGCTGTGGACGCCCCCCGTGACGTCACACATCATAAGGATTACCACCCGCTCCGCTCCTTGTATTTTATACTTGTTACAAGTTTTATTTTCCTACCTAATATAATGTTACGAGTATTAAAAAGATATACTGTTATCTTCGGAAATGTTTGTTCTATAAATATTATCAAATAAAAAAAAAACGTAAAACACACAAAGAAAATGCCATTATGAGACCTTCAAGAAATATGCATTAACCTAAACTCTTCGGCCATTTAAATTTTGATCGCAAACATTTTTTACATGGAGAATGTCATAGAAGCGAGTTTAATTAGCTTTCCATTGATATATGTTCGTTTAGTGATAAATGAATTAGCCGGCATGATAAATTAGCGTAACTAAATAAATAACATTCCATGAAATCTTGGTAATTTACCCGATTCATGATGTTATTTATATTAGTTAAACGCTATAATTTATGCATATTGCTAATATTTATCAGAAAAAGAAATATATCAATGGAAAGTAATTAAAATTCCGCTTCTATTGATATTCTCCAAGTAAAAGTTTTGCACAAAAGTATTACCCAAATATTTTAAATAGCGAAAATTTTAAAGTACATGCATATTTTCTTGAAAGTCTTATAATGACATTTCTTTAGTGTATTTTGTACGGTTTTTTATTTGATAAAATAGTATTAGAACAAAACATTTCCGAAGATAACAGTACATTATTTATATGATATAAACATATATTAGGTAGGAATAATTACCCGATTTCATGATTTTTTTATATTTAGTTAACGTAATTTATGCATGCCGCCCTAATTCATTTATCACTAAACGAAATATATCAATGGAAAGCTAAAAGCTAAAAAAAGCTAATTAACTCCGCTTCTATCGTATTCTCAGTAAAGTTTGCGAGCAAAAAATATTAAATGGCGAAGAGTTTAACTTAAATGATATTTCTTGAAAGTCTCATTAATGGGCCACTTTCTTTTGTGTGTTGTTTTACTCGGTTTTGTTTTTTATTTTGATTAATATTAAGAAACAAAACATTTCGAAATAAACAGTATATCTTTTATACTGAAATAAAACATTTATATTAGGTAGGTAAACTTGTACGGGGAGCGGCCAGCAGAGAGGGGGGTGGTATCCGGAACGAGGAGTCGGGTGTGGTCATCCTTCCGGGTGAAGCCGTCAGTGGGGCGATACACCAAGGCTTGTCTCTCGGTGTTAGTGTCTCGATCTGCCTCACACCTATTTCTCAGTAATTCCTATGATATGCCACGCTTAAAGCAATATTGAAAATTACGAAGAAGGTGCTCATTTAAGTATATACTCAGATGTTGTTTTTATTGAGCGATGGGTGTGTATGTGCAGTAAGAGATGAGAGGAGAGAAGAGAGAGTGGAAGAGAGGAGCCGGAGAGAGATGAGGAGAGCGACGAGAGAGAGGAGAGAGAGAGAGAAGAGATGAGAGAGAGAGAGAGAGAGAGAGAGAGGAGAGAGAGTATTTTGACCCATTTCATTCCAAACCATCAAGATCAAGTCGTCTTGGGTCCTTGTCTGACTCTATGGTTGTGAGACTGGACCGACTTGACAGAGGCGAAATCGATGTTTGCCTTTGGTAATATTTAAGGGCCCTTCGCAGAATCAGGGGATCACTGGCATGCTTACGTAACAAATCACCACCGATTGCACGTGATCCCGTGAGACTGAAACTCTGAACCAGGCCTTATTTACCTGCATAGTCCCGTCTCGCGCCACCCAACTTCGGCTATATGGGCATGTGGAACGCTACCCTGAATGAAAACCGATCCTTCCCATCGTGTGTATCTGTAAGAGACAAGCCGGCGTGTGGAGCCAAGGGGGCGGCGGCCATAAGGCTAGTGGCTGGGGCAAGTTGATGTTTCTGTCGAGAGTTGTTGGTATGGGAAAGGGAGCCTGCATGGGCACTACTGCGTCCCCCTCTTCTTGTTTGTCCTTGTGGTTGGACCCCCCAGGGAGGAGTGGCGTCGTAGGGTGGGCGAGGTTGAGACGCGCCCCCCGGGCGTTTTCCCGTATGCCCCCAATGATGATATTGAATATATAGTGTAAACGAAACGAACGACCCCCCTCCTTCCTTACCTTCACTGCCCCAAGCTACACCTACTCCGGGCTGCTCTCTCTTGAGATGCAGGGAAGCAGGCAGGTGCTTTAAGACAGAGGGGGGGAAAAGACGCGTAGCTCATTTTAAACAGGGCTCGTGATAGGAATTGGAAGACTTACCAGGCTGGGTTCTCCTTCTCTGGTTGTCACACACTACAGGGAGGAATAGGGTTTAGGAAAAACAAAGGGTCCTTTCACGGTGCTATATTGAAGTACTCACAGTACAAGTTGCAACGGTCACTCAGCAAGGTCACTTCACTCCACTACAATCTACAAACTCCTTGTGACTCCAATGCAACGTCACAACCCCCCCGACCTCTTTCCTCGGCCGCCCGTCGTAGGTAGACCGCTACCATAACCCCCACACCCCCACACAAACCCAAAGAGAGTACCTTCACAGGCACTAAGTGGCCGCCTCGTCCGGCCCGCCCCTACTACACAGAGCAACAATTCCTCTCCCAGGAAGGTCCCCCCGTGCCTTCCCAAGCCACACAGTGCCACCCCAGGCACACCACAGTACCGGCCGCCTGTACAGGCGCCGCAAACCACTCCCAAGGGCTCTACACCGCGGTGGCGCCTCGTCACGGCGCCACAGTGCCACGGGGAACGTGACGTCGCCCTCTTTACCATACACCGCCACCACACACACAGCTGGAAAACAGTCCCTTTTTCACCTTTACAGGCTCCTCAAACCACAGGGAACGTCCTCTATCCTTGGCTTACCTGAACACTGAGGGTAATTACGGGGCCAGCAAAGTCTCTCCTCTAAACTCCTATGGGGCACCGCCACCCACCAGCCTCGTGTGGTTCTCCTTGGTCTTGGCCTGAGTCTGGAACCACAACAAACCGGCTTCTTGAGCTTGGGGCAAACTTGAGCTCGAAGTTGTCTCTCAGCACGGTCCTCGTTAAAATAGCTATGACACTTGCTTAGCTTAACTCTTTACAAACAAATGCTGGATATCATGCAATATTTGTAGGGAATAAATATCATGGGCATCACATTGTCAACACAAACTGATTTCTGGAAGAATTTTCAATTATGAGTTCTCGAATGTAACTATACGCCATTTCGAGACGAGCCCTCCACCGGCGGCGCGCGCCTGCTCAACAACCAGGCTCCTAATAATATCCTTAATAATGTCAATATTGATGACTACACGTTAACCCGTACGGCGATCGCTTATTAATTAGCACATGAATGAAAGTATAAAGGACAAACAAGTACTATAACTATTCGCACCCGAACCTTACGACCTAAAGCAACTTACGAATATGTTCGACTCCTTTTGACGACCGGCGGAAAAATGTGTAATTGTGGCGCCCCCCACCCCCCCCCCCCCCCCCCCCCCCCCCCAAAAAAAAAAAAAATCAAACATTTGTGCCTAGGGGTGAGAGGGTAACTATGTGTGAGCTGAAAAAAAAGTGAAGTGGTAGAAAGTAGCAGGTTGGACGGCCCCCGATGACATAGAATACTTAGTAAAGAAGAACATTGTGTCGACAGGTAAAGTAGTTAAATTATCAAACATAGGGCTGAGAAGATGTTGTGGATAAGTAAGAAAGAAAGAAGGAAAGAAAGAAACAAAAACATCTAGTAACCCTGGACCAAGTTCTCCCTTGCCAGGCAGATAATGGAGAGGTAAAGATGTATCTGTGAGGCCAACAAGGTGAAAAGATCAGTATAGAATAAAGCTACATTATGAAGGTATGATGTTACGGAGAAAGAGCGAAGGCAAAACAGGAAATACTTTTGGTCCCTCACTTCCGAACACCAACATAAAGGCCTCTTCCATTTGCGGACATTCAAGACCCAGAGTTCACGGAAACCCAAGAGGTTAAGGCGTTTCCATTTGCGCACGAAAACCTGGGTCCCGAGGCACAGCGCGTGCGTAGTGATCAGCAAAACCCGTGAACTTTCTCTACTCACATTGAGAGGGGGTAGCTTGGGTAGAGTTTTCAGTTCATAACAAACAATGGTCGCCTTGGGTTCCTATTTATCTTATCGTGAAGGGTGTTTCGCATGCACGGTCGGAGAGGATGTCAGACGGCATTTATACAAGAGGCAATGGTGGAGGCCATGCGTCCTGCGACTTAAACTGATATATCCTTCACATAACAGCTAGCTGCGTCTCTCTCTCTCTCTCTCTCTCTCTCCTCTCTCTCTCTCGCTCGCTCTCTCTCTCTCTCTCTCTCTCTCCTCTCTCTCTCTACCTCTCTCTCCTCTCTTGCCTCGCCAGCTGAGTATGTTTGTAAACAAAAAAAACGGGGTTTTGCGTTCCATTGTGACACGCCCCCCCCCGAACCAACCCTGAACCCAGAAACCAAACCCTGAACTGAAAGAACTGGTTCATGCAACTTTGGCACAACTGGAAGAGGCCTTATAAATTGTAAGTTTTATATTTATATATGTAAGGCCTCTTCCATTTGCGGACATTTTCAAGAACCCAGTTCACGGACCCAAGAATTCAGGCGTTCCATTTGCGCACAAAAAAAACAAAACCCACGAAAAAACCTGGGTCCGAGGCAAAAAAGCGCGTTAAGACCCCCGTCCGTAGTGACTCAGCAAAACCGTGAAACTTTTCATAACACCTTGCGAGGATGGGTAGCTTGGGTAGAGTTTTCAGTTCCCATAACAAACAATGGTCGCCTTAGGCCCTATTTCTCTTATCGTGAAGGGTTTGCCGCATGCACGAGTCGGGAGAGGATGTCAGACGGCCCATTAAAAGAGGCATTTCCTGGCGGGGAAGCCAGCCTTTCCCGCCGATTTAAACTTGATTATGATCCTTACATAGCAGCTACCTGAGTTATCTCTCGGTATCTCTCTCGTTATCTCTCTCGTTATCTCTCTCTGCTCTCTCGGTATCTCATCTATCGTGATATGTAGAGTTATCTCTCTCTACTCTCGTAGCGCTCTCTCTTCGTTATTCTCTATGTCGTTATCATACTCTCTCTCTATATCGTTAGTATAGTCTCTGCGTTATCTCTCTCTCTCTCTCTCTCTCTCTCTCTCTCTTCTCTCTTCTCTCTCTCTTCTCTCTCTCCTATCTCTCTCGGTTCTCTCTCTCTCTCTCTCTCTCTCTCTCTCTCTCTCGTAATCTCTCTCTCACTCTCTCTCTCTCTCTCTCTCTCTCTCTCTCTCTCTCTCTCTCTCTCTCTCTCTCTCTCCTCCTCTCTCTCTCGTTATCTCTCTCTCCTCTCGTTATCTCTCGTTATCTCTTCTCTCTCGCGTTATCTCTCTCTCTTAGTTTATCTCTTCTCTCTCGTTATCTCTCTCGGTATCTCTCTCTCTCTCGTTATCTCTCTCTCTCTCGTTATCTCTCTCGTTATCTCTTCTTCTCTCGTTATCTCTCTCTCGTTTTAGCTCGATGGATCTCTCTCTCTCTCTCTCTCTATCTCTCTCTATCTCTCTCTCCTCTCTCTCTCTCTCTCTCTTGCCTCGCCAGCCGAGTATGTTTGGTAAACAAAAAACGGGGTTTTTGCGTTCCATTTTGTGACACGCGAACCCAACCCTGAACCCAGAACCCAACCCTGAAACTGAAAAGAACTGGTTCATGCAAACTTGGGCACAAATTGGAAGATGGGCCTTAAGTAATGAACGCCATTGAAAAGACAAAAGGGTCTTCGATGTTTAGAGATAGACAGACAGACTAGACACGTCGTTACTGGACCCTAGCAGTCCATCAAGGCTAACAAACACTTGGACGCATTTTGCCCTTGACATTGTGATAATATCTTGTAGAACCATCCGTTAATGCATATATTTTGAGTTAGTCATTATTGTGTGTCATAATGCAGACCTTGTGAAAATGGAAGCAGTGTCAAGGACGTATACATTGGTTCATCAGGGGCACTAGTGAATCGCAGATCCTGAGTGACGTGAAACTCACAAGACCACTACATGATTCTTGTGACGAGCCACAACACAACTCACAGCTGGCCAAGCACTTGATCCATGTTTGAGAGTATTCTAATCTGATTGCCAACACAACAAGTTAATAAAATATAGTTGCAAATGGTACTCATCAATACAAAGCTATTCTTTACATCGAGTTGCTTAGTTTCTTATCTTGTTAATCTAAGGCTTTTACTATACTCACATTGTTCCACGCCAAGGTTGTCTGTAGATGACACTCATGCCTAATCCTTAAGGCAAAACATTTTCTAAATATGAACTTATGATGAAGAGCTATAAGGCTAAAAAAGGGGAACTAACAGCTTCGCTATTAGGAAAGCTTTACCAAGACACTTTCTTTCCATGCCTTACAATACATAATGTGTTTTCATATCTTGAATAATTCGCATTTTCATGATGTATGTAATTCCTGCCACAAAAAGGTGGCTACAGTTATAAAAAAGAAAGCAGCTCTGAAATCCCCATTCTGCTGGGAATTTTAGTTAATTTCTCCTATTAAGACTGCAGTAACTGCGTGAGGAAAACAAACACTTCTCCACATGAACCCTGAAACAGTGGGTTACGCCGTATAAACCAAAAATCTTTTTCTCAACTTTGGCATGCCAATTCTTATGTAAAATGGAATTCGAAGGACGATTCACCTCGTTCCATTTTGATTTCAGCAATTCTTACTATGCAAAATCGCACTTTCTTAAAGCTATATTTTGATTATAAATATAAAAGTCCATTTTTGCATAGCAAGAAGTGCTCAAAACCTAAACGTTTTGAAGAGGGACAAACTACACTTAAAATTCAATTTACATAAGAAAAACACCCTGGCCAAATTCGAATAATCTATATTTCACTATTATTGGGACCTACGGCGTACCCTAAATTGCTCCTGTCCGCCACGTAGAAGGTCAACAGCTTGTTGGACCTTCTTGGCCTGCGACCTCATCACTCTGAGCTGCGTGAGGATGTGCTTGGGGCCCATCCTCTAGTGTGTGGTGGAACCTTGATGTCGTAGTAGAGTTTGAAGTACACCGCAGGCAGTACTTGACTAGGATTTCCAGGGTGTTCAGTTCTTTGACAGTCAGTCCATGCTTTCTGGTACACATGGTAAACGAGCGACGGGTGTTGTGAGCCCTCTTGGAGTGGGACACCTTGCCACACTTGATCGCCTGCAGCCGGAAGGAATAAAATAAAAAAATAACAATAATAATAATAATAATAGATAGATCATATAAAACTTTTGAAATAGTAGTAAAAAGTAGTAGGTGAAGGGAGAAGGATAGATTTGTAGCCGTAATAAAATAAATAAAAAAAGTAATAAAAATAATAATAATAATAAAAAAAAATAATAAAAATAAAAAAATACAGCAGAGGGGGAAGGGAAAAAGTGTAGATTTGAAATTTTTGTAGAGTTAAGCTAGAGTTTTGTTAGTTTTCCCCTACTATTATTACATACACATAATATTATAATATAATATTATTATATACTTTTACTATTACACAGTTTACCACACTATACTTTTATTTTACAAAATCCCAAAAAAAGAGTAAATATAGAAAATTTTTCCACACCACCACCACTCACCTAAGATGGCATTTTTCACATAACAAAAAAAAAACAAAACAACAAAAACAACAACCTCCCCCAGGGTCGGCAGTTGGTCATATCCCCAGGCCCACAGGCCCCAAAACCCACACACCCAGCCTGCACAGACCCCGGGGCCCACCTGGTCCGGGCCCCGACACTTGGGGTACACACGCATGTTTGCTCAAAACAGCAAAGGCGACCGGAACCCCTGCCGCCATTTTTTTCCCCCAGAAAAAAAAACACCCCCACATTGACCAAAGGGCCCAATTTTTTACCCTAGTTGTAAAATTCGTAGCGCCTTACCCCCCCCCCCCCTCTACTCATTCTCTCTTCTTCTCTCTTCTCTTCTTCTCCTTCTCCTTCTCCCCCTCTCTTTCTCTCTCCCCCTCTCTCTTCTCCTCCCCACACAAACACGTAAATTTTGGGAAATTTTTTTATGGTAAATCAAGATATTTTTTCAGCAAGATTAGAAGGAAGGGGAAGAGGACCCCCGAGACGAGATATGGATTTAAAGGGTCGATCGGGTAAAGTGCACTTTTTCTCTCTCTTTTTATTCAATATCCTTTTTTCAACCCCCTTTTTTCTCTCTTCTGTATCCGCGTTTTTTCCGTGTGTTCCTTCCCCTTTTCATAAACCCTCTTCCTTCCTCCCCCACATTTGAACTCTTATCTTTTTCTGCAATTTTCCCTATTCATTTTCATTCCATTCTTCCCTTTTCTTTAAAACCTTTCCCCGTGACTGAGTGGGTGGTGATGGTGGTGGAGCGGCGATGGTAGGGGAAAAGATTTTAAAATTTTCCCAAGGGTGCCCATACTCTCCCTCCCACACACAACACCACTCTCTCTTCTCCTTCCCCCTTCTCTCTCTCTCTCTTCTCTCTCTTCTCTTCCCCCTTCTCTCTCTCCAAATGGCAAAATAAGCGACAATAGGAGAAAGGAGAGGGGGTGTAATGTGTAAAGGGCACGCAGAGTAAAAAATGTGGGAAGGAAAAAAGAGAAGGAGACCTCAGGGGAGGAGTGAATCGAGAAAGGGGGTTAGGGGGGGGCATGGGGAGGAAATAACAAAGGAGGAAGGGTAGGGAAGGAGGAAGGAAAGGGGGAAAAGGGGGGTGGGTGATAAAAGGAGGGAAATTTTAAGCCGTGTGGGAGGAAAGTCCTTTTAAACCCCATTTTATTTTTTTTTGTGTATGAATTCTTTCTTTCTTATTTTTTTGCCCCATCACACATTTTTGTTTTTTATACTGAAAGTCCAGGTCCCGTTGTATTTTAGTATGATGTTATTTTTATTTCATTGTCAATATTTTTAAGACTTTTTTCAATTAAATAACTACCACGTGTAGGTCTCGCGGCCTCTTGTAGCTTCCTATTTTTTATGTTCTTATGTAATATTTTTAAGCAACACACACACACACACACACCACACACACACACACACACACACACCGAGGAAGGGGGGTCGAGGTATGCTACGGGCGAGATGGGAAAATTTGGTGTAGGATTAGCCAAAACCCCACAGGGAGCCATCATTATCACCTCTCCCCTTTCCTTTCCTTGACCCGACTCCCTCCTGTCTTTGTTTTGTTTTTAAAGAGAGAGAGAGAGAGAGAGAGAAGAGAGAGAGAGAGAGAGAGGGGAGAGAAAGAGGGGAGAGAGGGGGAAAAGAGAGAGAGAGAGGAGAGGACGAAATAAAGTGAAACTGGTTAAAAAAAGAAAAAATTCTGGGGGTTTTTTTTGCAAACGAAGAACAGAGAGAGAGAAGCAGGAGAAGAGAAGGAGGGGAAAAGAGAAGAGAGGAAGAGAGAAAAGAGAGAGAGAGAGGAGAGGGAGAGAGAGAGAGAGGAGGGGAAGAGAGAGAGAGAAGAGAGAGAGAGAGAGGGAGAGGGAGGGGAGAGAGAGAGAGAGGGAGAGAGAGAGAGAAGAGAGGAGGCCCGGGATTTACTAACTAGGGGGATAAAATGTGGCCTTTGGTCAGTCCTGGGGATTTTTCCTGCTGGGGAAAAAGATGGGGCAGGGTTCCGGCGCCTTTGCTGTTTTGAGTACAAGAAATGTCAGCAACGTTCCATTTTTAAGGATATGGGAAACATCCCAGGGATAAAGAATATGTCTCTATTCTATAAGTCCTAGTAGAATCCCTCTTGTGTTCGCAAAGGGAATTATGGTAGGGAAAAAAAAAGTAAAGACAAAAAAAAAATAAGAAAATTGTAAAGACCGCGGGTAG
>JACEEZ010014037.1:0-13147 GCA_016584305.1 Chionoecetes opilio
CTTTGTTCTCTTATCTCTTTTCATGTGTTAATCTTTGTTCTCTTATCTCTTATCATGTGTTAATCTTTGTTCTCTTATCTCTTCTCATGTGTTAATCTTTGTGTTCTCTCATCTCTTCTCATGTGTTTATCTTTATCTTGATCTCAATACTGGACTCATCACAACTCTGCAAACCAGTTCTTGCAAACTTCACACAAAATATCACAGAGTCAAGGGCCAAGAGTACATTTAGGGGTTTCAACTGCCTATGCAGATCTGAAATTTTGACTTTTAAACATTTATCCAGGAATGGCCCGGAGGGTTATTCCCTCCGGATTTGCCTCAGGATTCAGGATTTGTCTTTCTATAACCATTGCCGAAATTCAACCCAATTAATGTTCTTCGGGAGCCTCTCTGCCGCCGCTCTAATAAGCCATTCCACGGCAGAAAAATATAGGTATTTTTTTTGTCAATCTGTAACAATCGTGTGTTTAAGGGGGTCATGCACTCTTGACACGGGGTCAGCATCAACCAGAGAGGGAAAGTATGGTTATTCCTGTTTGTTCAATAATGAAACGGCCAAATACATAGTACTTAGATTTGTAGTCATCAAAAAACTTACTCCAGATTCGTGTACGGCCGCTGTATCTCTAGACATGGCGTTCAAGGACACGCCCATATCTTAAAACTAATCCGTTCGTTATACAAGTCATTGGCAAATCTCATGTGTGGAGTTACTTACCAATAGATTCAGAAATCACCAGTAGAATAAACAACACTGTATGTACACCTATGATGCTTTGAGTGCCCTTGTCCACCTTGTTCTCTTACATAGCGTGTAAAGGCTAGAGACAGGAGGTAATAGCTTGATGCTGGGATGAAATAGATAATAAATAAAACTAGGTGGGACGTGCAGCTTTCCCTGTCAGAAACAGAAGTCTTAAGTGGAAAGCTGCATACCCAGGAATGGCCTTACATAAGGACTCCGGGCACATATACTTTGATAAATGTATTATTGCCGACCCTGACCACACTCCATACAAGAGGCCATTTTAGCTCCGGGCAGCAAAGCTTGAACCTCCCTGATGAGCTTGAGCTTAAAGCTGTAGATGGAGTCGACCAGGGTTGGCCACCCTGATGGCACCCACAAGGACGGTGTTTCATGCTGTCCTAGAAGTCGAGCTTGGCCCCCTTAATGGCACCCATGAGGCAGCGAAGGGGCCCGTCTACACTTTCTGTGCTGCACTCTTGCGTCGCTCGAAGGGTTTGCTTGCCACCTTGTAAAATTTCGGCAATGGTTATAGAAAGACAATCCTGAGACACACTCCCATTCCTAATTATATTTTACGGGTGGAGTAATTTCCTTACGTTATTTTAACGTTGGAGACCCTGATCATCAATGAGAGGGGAATTATAGTTATTTCCAAAGGTTGTATACTTCAATAATAATACTTGTATAAAGAATTTTTGGCTGTAAGAGTGCTTGAAATTCTAGTAGTAAAAGAAAACTGAGTCATAGTTCGTTTCAACCATACAGATTTCTTACCATTTCATCATTCCTGATTTAATGCAGTCAAAATATAGCCATTATCGAGTATATCAAAATTTGTTGTCATTTTTTGCATCCAGTCACCCATTTTTTTAAATAATCCGCAATCAAAAATCTGTAAAATTCCAGAGTTTCCCAAAAACCCGCTCCTGACAACAAGCAGACGATGCACCACGGCTCAGTGACGTCAACTGAGGTGGCCTCCCAACCCCGCAGTAATACAAATATATACACGTAAAATTAGAAATAAATATGGTACTTGAAGAATTTTTTTTTTTTTTTTTTTTTTTTTGGCGATATGGCATATACTTGCATCCTTTATGGGTGCAGCAAGAAAGCTGTGCCTTTCCAGAGAGCTTATCACCCGTTCCCGACCAATACGGCCACGATAAATGTGTGGAGAAAGTGTGCGCGCCGGGGGAGAGGCAGGCTGTGTGAAGCAGATTGTCGCCTCTCAGTGACGGCATCAGCAAGTTTCGCGCCACGGCTGGAATGGGGCTGTTGTTTTTCTCGCGCTTTTTATAAAAGTCATGTTTTGAGGGAAAATGAGGCGTGGAATTGAATTACTTTTTCTGGATTAGGTATTTTGAATGAACATTCAACATTATTATGCAAATAAAAAATAGGACTGGACGATTACTTTACATCTGGTGCCCTCGAAGTGGAACTCAACACATATCGTCCTCTCAGGACCCGCTGGCCAAGGTTTTGAAGGCCGAGCTGGAATCAGAGAAAGATACACTGAATGAAAAGCTTTGTGCAGTAAAAAAAAAAGGAAATAACAATAATAATAATAATAATAATATATAAATGATATAATACAGTCAAACCCGATATAAGGGTCCTCGATGAAAACGGACTTTGGATGTAACAGACTCCATTTGCGTGATTTTTTTTTTTTTTTTTTTTTTTTTGCATATTAGACCGTTTAAATCGCCGCTCGAATTGTCAAAATCAACATAATTATATATTTTTTTCTTTTTACTTTGGAATGCTTGGGTTTTAAGGAGTTTTTAGGTATCACATATTAAGATATAATATTATAAGGAAAAGCCTGTGTTGCTAGTGTTTTAGTGGTAGAAGGTGTGCATTGTTTAAAATAGGGGACTATTAGTGTTATGGCGTGGCCGCTCCCTACGTCCCCCTGTCACCTAAAACACCCTAAATTTCCTTATCTAAGGTGACACGCAGTGCTACACTGACCAAAATAGGGACACGTGTATAGAACTGCACTTCACAACCATATAATATATAATATATATTAATTATATGGTTGTGAAGTGCAGTTCTATACACGTGTCACTATTTAGGTTATATTATATTATAATAATGAGCATTAGTCATGATAATAAGCCTTTGGAAGCCATGGCTGAATCTGGCTCGTAGTAATTTGTTTACCTTTCACTAGAGCTTGACTAGCTACACAGTCTGGTTGTGTTTGTGATTATTTCTCATTTATTTCACGTGTAGGAGCGGACCAAATTCAGCATGTAGTGCCAGTCACTGTTTACCTCCCAACATAGCTACACAGTCTGGTTGTGTTTGTGATTATTTCTAATTTATTTCGCAATTTTTCCGTTTTTTTCATATATTTTTCGACCCTTGGGAAAATACCCTCGCTATAACGGACAATCGGCTTTAACGGCAATCCTCCCCCCTTTAGTCCATTATATCGAGGTTTGACTGAATATATATATATATATGTATATTAGTGTTGGATCGAATAACCACAACCGCACTACAACCGTACAAAAATTCACAACCGCAACCGCATTTCTGGAAGTCTTCACAACCGCAACTGCAACCGCAACCGCCGTTCCATATGTGTGGTTGCGTTTGTGAAAGCTTTGTATAGATCAGTATTTCCCAACCTGGGGGAAATTTGCCCCTGGGGGGAAATTTCAGGATTCTAAGGGGGAAATTTATCCTGAGGAACAATTAATTGACTAGAATTTAGTCAACAGAAGAAACAAATCTCTTAAAATGCGGCTATTGACTTTTCTTCAAGTATATATAGATATATGATAGTTTTATACTGTCACTTGTGTTATTTAGCAAGTAAATTTTGTGTTTGGGCTACTTTTTTCCTTGTCCACATGAAGGGGGAAATCCGGATGGTTGAACTGGTTAGAGGGGGAAACAACAGAAAAAAGGTTGGGAACCAGATATAGTATGGTATAGATACAGATATGGCATAGATAGTATGCACGTGACGTCATGATCAAGTGGGAAAAAAATAACAAGCGACTCTGGCCGTGAGGTGGCCGAGGAACCCGGGGAGCATATTATTCCCTGTGCGAGTCTGTGGTTTTCGAGGAAGACGTTGGCTGCTGCCCCTGAAACTAACCATTAGGGTTTTTTCTAAAAATACCCTCATTTTCATTCCTACACAAAGTTACTTCCAATAACCTCGGAAATCTAACTTACCCTAACCGTAAACTAACGAAAACCCAACCTGCCCTGTTCAAGAGTAAACGCACATACTGTTCCAGAAAACGGGAATATGCCCCCCGGGGAATAAGTTTACTACCCTAGTAAATTTTTTCCCCTACCAAATACATTATGGTAATACATTTCTTATAAATGTAGTTTTAATAAATTTGACCTATTCTTTCATAATAGCTATATAAGTTTAAAAAATATCTTTTTTATTGACAGTACATTTTAATTACTGCTAATTTTGTGTTGCAAAACTTGTGTTCAAACATAAGGTTTTTTCGTATTATATTATGTAACCCAGTGTGGCTACATTGCACTATAACGTAATAGTCCAGTTAATAATTACGCATTTTTCCAGTATACGATAACCGCAACCGCAACCGCGGTTGTAGAAAATTCGATAACCGCAAACACAACCGCAACTGCGGTTGTGAAAAACCGACCACTCGATCCAATCACTAATTATTATACCGTATTTGCCGGCGCATAAGACGCAGTTTTTTTTCCAGAAAGGGAAGAAAATTCACCCTGCGTCTAATGCGGCCCATATTACTAATGAGAGGTCGGCAGGAAAGCAGAATGGCCGGTGGTGTATTACTAGGGGGTCCAGTTTATCGTGTTTAGCAGTAGACCACTGAAACACAAAATTTGTAACTGTGTTACAATAATATCAACAGGGAATGCATAATACTAAAAAAGTTTGGAAATTTCAGAGAAAACAAGGGCGAGGAAACAAGGTCGAGATTTCTGCTGCCAAGGGGCCGTTTATATGTAAAATCACCCTCCCACAAATACCGCTGCCATCTCCACTGTAAATGGATGGGAGACAGGGTAGCCCTTGTATAACCCCCGAATCCATCAATCCTCACCCCTTATCTCTATGGATAAAGGAAATTGTAAACTGTAATGAAGGGGTGCTAGTAAAAAGCTAGCAACTGTGTAGACGCAAAATAATAATAAAAAGGCAAATAGGGTATATATTAGGGAGGCTCGAAGGGTCGGTTTTCACAACCGCAGTGCGGTTGTGTTGCGGTTTCGAATTTCTACAACCGCCGGTGCGGTTTGCGGTTAATCGTATACTAGGAAAAAATGCGTAATTATTAACAGACTATTACTTATAGTGCAGGGAGCCACACCGTACATAAATTAACTAAATCCTTATGTTGAACACAAGTTTTGCAACACAAAATTAGCAGTAAATATATGTTTCTGTCAATAATAAAGTATATTTTAAACTTATAGCTATATGAAAAGAATAGGTAAAATTTTTAAAAAACTACTTTATGAAGAAAGTGAAAATTACCATAAATGTTTTTGGGAAAGGGGTTTTAAATTTACTATGGTAGTAAAACTTTTTTTCCCCGGGTGCATTTTTCCCTTTTTCCCCGGGAAACCCAGAAATGGGGACTTTTACTTTTGAACACGCGGGTTTTTAGGTTTCTTTATTTTACGGTTAGGGTAATTAGATTTCCAAAGGTTTTTGGGAAAAAGTAATTTTGTTTTAGGAATGAAAAATGGGGGTATTTTAAAAAGAAAACCCTAAGGGTTTTTAGTTTCAGAGCAGACCCCAAGCGTTTTCACTCAAAAACCCACAGCCCTTCGCACAGGAATAAATCCCCCCGGGGTTCCTGGGGCCAGCCCACGGCCAGAGTCGCTTTTTTATTGTTTTTTCACTTGATCATGACTTTCACTTGATACTATCTAGCCATATCTTTATCTATACCATACTATTTTTTGGTTCCCAACCTTTTTTCTTTTTTTTCCCCCCCCCCTCTAACCAGTTCAACCATCCGGTTTTCCCCCTTCATGGGAAAAGGGAAAAAAAAGTACCCCAAACCCAAAAAAAAATTTAAACCTTGCTTAAAAAAAACACAAGGGGACGGGAAAAAACTATCAAATATCTAAATATACTTGAAAAAAAAGTCAATAGCCGCTTTTTTAAAGAGATTTGTTTTTTTGGTTGACTAAATTCTATTTAAAATTTAATTTTTTCCTCGGGTTTAAATTTTTTCCCCCCTTGGGAACCCCCTAAAATTTCCCCCCCAGGGGAAAATTTCCCCCGGGTTTGGGGAAATACTGATTATAAAAGTTTTCCAAAACGCAACCAAACATTTGGGCCGGGGGTTTGCGGTTGCGTTGCGGTTTTTGAAAAACCTTCCAGAAATGGGGTTGCGGTTGTAAATTTTTTGTACGGTTTGTAGTGGGTTTTGTGGTTTTTCGATCCAACAAATTTAAACATATATAAAATTTTATATTCGGGGTCAAACCTCGATAAAGGGGACTAAAGGGGGGGGGGTTTTTGCCGAAAAAAAAGGGGCCGATTTTTCCGTTATACGAGGGTTTTTTTCCCAAGGGTTCAAAAAAATATATAAAAAAAAAGGGGAAAAAATTTTGCGAAAAAAATTGGGAAAAAATTTCAAAAACACAAACCAAAACTGTGACTAGTTGGGGGGGTAAACAGTGCCTGGCACTACAGCTAAATTTTGGTTTCCGCTCCAAACCCGTGAAATAAATGAGAAATAACCCCAAAACACAACCAGACTGTGTAGCTAGTAAAAGCTCTAGGAAGGAAAAACAAATTACTACGAGCCAAAATTCAGCCAGGGCTTCCAAAGGCTTATTATCATGACAAATCCCCTCATTATTAAATTAATAAAACCCCTAAAAGTGACAGGTGTTTTAGAAATTGCACTTCACAACCATATAATTATATATATTTTTTAAAATGGTTGTGAAGGGGCAGTTCTTTTACCGGCCCCCACTTTTTTTAGGCCAGTGAAAGCACTGCGTTCCCCCTTAGATAAGGAAAATTTAGGGTGTTGGGTTTGACAAGGGAGCCCGTACCCAGGGGCCCACGCCAAAACAAAAATTGTCATTTTTTAAAAAAATGCACACCTTCAAACCACAAATCACTAGCAACACAGGCTTTTTTCCCTTAAAATTTATTATATTTTAATTTTGTGATACCAAAAAAACCCCTTTTAAAACCCAAGCTTTCCCAAAGTAAAATAAAAAAATAATATTTTAAATTTTTATTTGGGAAAATTTCGAGCGGCGATAAGCGGTCTAATATGAAAAAAAAAAAAAAAAAAAAAAAAAAAATTTCCACCCCAAAGGGAAGTCTGTTCCATCCAAAGTCCTTTACATCGGGGGACCCTTAAAATCAAAGGTTTTTGACTTTTATATATATCTTTTTAATTTTAAATTATTATTATTATTATTGTTTTTAATTTTTTTTTTTTTACGAAAAAACCCCTTTTTCCCATTCAGTGTATCTTTCTCTGATTCCAGCCGGCCTTCAAAACCTTGGCCAGGGGGCCCCTGAGGGGAAACGATATGGGGTGATTTCCACTTCGAGGGCACCAGATGGTAAAGAAATCGTCCAGTCCTATTTTTTTTTGGTTTAATAATGGAATGTTCATTCAAAAAAACCAAATTTCCAGAAAAAGAAATTTCCCAATTCCACCCCTCTTTTTTCCCCCCAAAACATGACTTTTTAAAAAAGGCGGGGAAAAAAAACAGCCCCATTCCAGCCGTGGGCGCAAATTGTGATCCCTTCCTGAAGGCGACAATTGTTTCACACAAAAATGCCTCTCCCCCGGCGCGCAAAACTTTCCCCACACTTTTATCGGGGGCCGTATTGGTGGGGAACGGGTGATAAGCTTTTCGGGGAAAAGGAAACAGCTTTCTTGCGGCCCCCATAAAGGATGAAAAGTAAAAAGGGCCATATCCCCAAAAAAAAAAAAGGAAAAAAAAAAAAAAAAAATTTTCTTCAAGAAACCATTTTTATTTTTAAATTTTAGGGTGTAAAAATTTTTGGGTATTACTGCGGGGTTGGGGGGCCCCCTCAGTTGACGTCACTAGCCGTGGTGCATCGTCTGCTTGTTTCAAGGGGGCGTTTTGGAAGCTCTGGGGAAATTTTCCGATTTTTAAAATTTCCCCGGGTTATTTAAAAAAAGGGGGACTTGGGTGCAAAAAGTGACAACAAATTGGTTTTATTTTACTCGATAATGGCTATATTTGACTGCTTAAAATTTAGGAATGATGAAATGGTAAGAAACTTTTGATATGGTAACACGAACTTGACTCATTTTTTTTACTACCCAGAAAATTTTAAGCACTCTTACAGCCTAAAAATTCTTTATACAATATTATTATTTTTGTATACAAAACCCTTTTGGAAAAAAACTTAATTTAAATTCCCCCCTTAATTTTATTTATTTAGGTTCTCCAACGGTTTTAAAAAAAACCCTAAGGGAAATTTCTCCCCCGTAAAATATAATTAGGGGAAAGGGATTTTTTCCCCAAAGGGTTTTTCCCTTTTTATAACCTTTTCCAAAATTTAAAACCCCAAATTAAAGTTCCTTTTTGGGGGCCTCCCCGGCCGCCGCCCTTAAATTTTAAAACCTTCCACGGCCAAAAAAAATATAGGTATTTTTTTTTTTCAATCTGTAACAATCGTGTGTTTAAGGGGGCATTTCAAAATTTTTAACGGGGGGCAAACATCCCAAACCCGAGGGGAAAGTATGGTTTTTTTCCTGTTTGTTTTAATAATGAAACGGCCCAAAAACATAGTACTTTGATTTTTATTTTCAAAAAACTTACTTTCCCCCTTTGTGTACGGGGCCGCTTTTAATTTTAGAAATGGCGTTTTAAGGACACGGGCCCCCTATCTTCAACTAAACCTTCGTTTTTACCAAATCATTGGCCATCTCATGTGTGGAGTTTTCTTACCAAAGATTCCGAACTACCAGGGAGAAAAAAACCAAAAACCCGATTTACACCTATTGATGCTTTTAGTGGGCCCCCCTTTTCCACCTTTTTTCTTAAATGCGTGTCAAAGGGGTAGAGACCGGGTGTTAAAAGCTTGGGTGCTGGGATAAATAGGGTAAAAAAATAAAAAGGTAGACGTGCAGCTTTCCCCCGGGCCCAAAAAAGAAGTCTTAAGGGAAAGCTGCATACCCAGGAAAAGGCCCTTTCTTAAAGGGCCCCCAGGGACATAACTTTTATAAAGTATTTTTGCCGACCCGAACCACAAATCCTACAAGAGGCCCCTTTTAGCTCCGGGGAGCAAAGCTTGACCTCCCTGAAAGAGCTTTAGCTTCAAGCTGTAGAGGATTTTGACCATGGTGGCCACCCTGAAAAGGGACCCCCCCAGGACGGTGTTTTGCTGTCCTAGAAGTCGAGCTTTGGCCCCCCCTTAATGGCAACCCCCAAAGAGGCAGCGAAAGGGGGTCTACACTTTTTGTGCTGCACTCTTGCGTCGCTCGAAGGGGATGGGTTGCCCCCTTTGGGCAAAAGAAGAAAGCCCCCCTTTTTTCCCCCCTTGGTGGGGGGTTTTTCTTTTTTTTTTTTTTTTTTCCTTTTTTTTTGCAACACTTTCCCCGGGCCCCCCCCATCACATAGGCAAGACAGTATATTTTAAAGCAATATGAAGTCTGTGTGTTCCCGGGCCCTCTCGGAGGAGTTCAAAACCCCCAGAAAAACCCCAAAATACTTCTTTAAATAAACATTTTTCTCTCTCTCCCCCTCCCCTCTCTCTCTATTTTCCCCTCTCTCCCTCTCTCTCTCTCTCTCTCTTTTCTCTCTCTCTTTTCTCTTTCCCCTCTCTCTCTTTTCCTTTTTCCCTCTTTTCTTTTTCTTTTCTCTCTTTTTCTTTCTTTTCTCTCTATCTCTCCCCCTCCTTTTCTCCCCTCTCTTTTCTCTCTCTCTCTCTCTCTCCCCGCCCTCCTCTCTCTCTCTCCCCCTTCCTCTCCCCCTCCCCTTTTCTCTTTTCCCTCCCCTCTTCTTTCCTTTCCTCTCTCCTTTCTCTCTCATCCTTTTCCCCTCTTCTCCCCCTCTCTCCCCCTCTCTCTTTTTCTCCTTTTCTCCCCTCTCTCTCCCCTCTTTCTCCCCCTTCCTTCCCCCCATCCCCTTTTCCTTTTAATCCCTCCGGGGTTTTTTACTTTTGGGGAAAAACCCCCCCCCCCCCCTTCCTTTTCCCAAAAAAAAAAAATTTAAAAATTTTGGGGGTTTTAAGGCCCAAAAAAGAAAAAAAAGGGCCATTTAATGGGCTTTCCAATGTTTTAAAATATAAAATAATTAACAGGGTTTTAGACGAGTCAGTTGTTTTTTGTTTTTCTTTCATTTTTTCTTTCTTTTGCAAAATTCACTGGCAAATATTGATTTTCAAATTTTTTAGACCCTTAACGCTGGAAACCCCTTTTCCCCCCCGTGGGATGGGATGCACTCTTGGGGCCCCCCCAAAGGCCCAAAGGCGGAGGGGGGCCCCGGGACGGGTGAGGGGGGTGTTGGGGGGGACATGCCCGCGCCCAGCGGGGGGGGGGGTGGGCCACTTCCCCGGGGCCCCTGGACGGGCCATGGACCCCCGGCGGGTTGGAGGTAAAAAGACAAGGGTAATTTACCCTAAAATATGTGTTTTGGGCCCCCCCCACTTCACATGGAGTTTAATCTTGACTCAACAACACCACACTTACATACAATTTCTGCGTCTCATATTCGGCAAAGGGGGAAACGGAGAATCAATTATTTTGTGTTGAGTACAGGACGGGTGCAGCAGAGGCAGACATTGTGAGGTGTGGGTATACCCCAAAGTAACTAAGATAAGTAACTAAGATCTTAGTTACTTTGGGTATACTGGTGATGCGCGGTGACCCTCCTCCGTGTGTTGCAGGACGCAGGTGTTGGGACCACCAGCTCATGATGTGCGTGGTGTTCAAGGCAGGATCCACCCCTTGGAACTCCATCGTGGCTCACCTCTACAACGACACCGAAATCCTGAGAACCAAAGACTTCTACAAGTAAGCAGCAAAAGCGACTGCCTAGATGTGGGAGAGGAGGCCTGTCTGACACCTTTTGAGGTCGCTCTGATCGTACTGTGACTCTACAGGGTGAAAGAAGATCTACACATGACTTTTGACATTCATTGGTATGGCTTGTCCTCATATGTTTTTAGTTTCCATCAGGTTGATCGAAGTGCTAACCCCACGAAGAAGAGGTTCCTGGAGGTGTCAAGGTCGCCACTTTACCTGAGGGCCCTGATGGCCCGCCACCCCTGGCGCGGCTGCTCTCAGCCTACCGGGATAGGATCGAGGACCGCACCCACGTCACCCTCCAGGCCAGGGACTACGGCCCGCTCATCCTCCGGCACGCCCGCGGCCTCAGGTAGGTTTGTACAGTACCAACCGAATCCTCCCTCTCAACTACCTTGACAAACAAATTTGAAACAAACAATGAATAGGATACAAAAAACAAATCATAGTTTATAGAAATTAGCTTGGCGTGATCTTATTAGATTTGTGAAAGATAGAAAAAGTGAACTCACTATAATGGTGCATTTTTACATAATTGTACCCTACTGAATGAACAGTGTAGTTAGCAGAGATTTCATGCTGGCGATCGAGCTACTCCTTTTAATGAAAGTCTGTACAAAAAATATTTTATAGTTTTGTTTTTATCAATTTATTCATTTGTTTGATCACTCTTTGTCAGGTATTCAAAGAAGGACATGTACCACATCGTTGGCACGCTGCAGCTGGTGCCAACGCTTCGTGAGTTCGCCAGCTACTTGGCGTCACGGCCGCCGCAGGAGTACGACCCGCACTGGCGGCCCGTGTCCCTGCAGTGCGGCCTGTGCCACATCAACTACTCGGCCCTGGTGCTGACCGAGACCTACAACGAGGATGTGGGCTACGTCATGAGGTGTGTCACTCCGTTATTACTTCTTCTATATCTTCTTCTATTACTCTCCTTACTCTTCTTTATTTCTTCTTCTACTACTACTACTCTTGGAATGGTACGGGGACGTAGTACCTTGGCCGGGGCCGTACGGACTTGGAATGGGGAGGGGGGACGGGAGGGGGTTAGGGGGGAGCGGGGCGGGGGGATCTAATAGGGGGGGAGGGTGGCTGACGGTAAGCCTAATACTGGTAATGTAAAGTGTCATGAGTCATTATTTTCATTATATAGTAAAGAGAGAGAGAGAGAGAGAGAGAGAAATGTATTTTTTGCCACTTTTATGGAACTTTTTATACGGTATGTCAATGTATAATTATTGTACTTGAGTTTTAAAGGCACGATTTTGGGTCCGGCTCAAAATGATGATTCGTACTATGGGCTCATTCCTCATTAGAATATTCTTATACATCATAAATACAAGACATCAACAAAACCGAATCAATAACCTGAGGAGTCAAAACACGAAACTCGTTCAATGCTTCAGTCGCGGGTGAAGTGGCGAGTCGTTTAGGGAAGCACCGCCAGTCGCTGTCGGGCGTCTTAAGGGAGAGGATCCACGCTGTTGTGCTGGTTGGTTGCTTGACGCGGAGTGAGTAATAAGCTGTTTCTAATGTTTGTTTGTGTAAAATTCTAGAGTCCTTTCCCGCCCTTATTAGTGGTCTTTTTTTTCTCCAGACCTTCACCGATCCCTTCAGATACCTCTAAAGCGTAATTATAGAATGGGGGAGAGATGCCCCCTGCAAGTTTAAGCTAGTTCTGGTATTTGTTTGTGCCTTATAATAAAATTCTTGTATATGTATATTTCTTTAATGGATAATAGTTGTGATAATAGATAGATAGTTGTAGTTGAGATAGATACTAGGTAGATAGTTGTGTGATGATAGATAATAGATAGATAGTTGTAGTTGAGATAGATAATAGGTAGATGGTTGTGTGATGATAGATAATAGATAGGTAGTTGTAGTTGAGATAGATACTAGGTAGATAGTTGTGTGATGATAATTAATATATAGATAGTTGTAGTTGAGATAGATAATAGGTAGATGGTTGTGTGATGATAGATAATAGATAGGTAGTTGTAGTTGAGATAGATAATAGGTAGATAGTTGTGTGATGATAGATAATAGATAGATAGTTGTAGTTGAGATAGATAATAGATAGATAGTTGTAGTTGAGATAGATAATAGGTAGATGGTTGTGTGATGATAGATAATAGATAGGTAGTTGTAGTTGAGATAGATACTAGGTAGATAGTTGTGTGATGATAGATAATAGATAGGTAGTTGTAGTTGAGATAGATAATAGGTAGATAGTTGTGTGATGATAGATAATAGATAGGTAGTTGTAGTTGAGATAGATACTAGGTAGATAGTTGTGTGTGTTTGCCATAACCCTACAGTGTTATTTTAAGTGAATATAAAAGATAGAAATACAAACCTTTAA
>JACEEZ010014037.1:13696-29068 GCA_016584305.1 Chionoecetes opilio
AATACCAAAAACAAAAAAAAAATACAACCCAACACAACATCAAATTAAATAAAAATTATAATAAAATAAAAAATAAATTTATATATTTAAAAATATATAATATTTATATTTTTATTTTTTAATTTTTTTGCCTATAGGCCTGTTAGGCATGGTGAACCCCCGGGCTCGGATGGTTTAGGCTTTTGGAGGTTCATTTGGAGGGGCGGGTGAGGGGTTGGCCCCCCCCTCGCCCTTGGGGTGCAGGCGGGAAAATTCTTAAGTAAAGGGGCCTGTGATTAAGGGGGCTCATGCCCCCCCCCCTGTGTCCTCATGCATTCGCAAACCAAGGTAGAGTTAATGGGCAGCCATGTGGGGGGGTTTTGGGCCCCCACTCGACGGTTGCAGAAAGGGTTTAGGTTTTCTTCGGGGGATCAAAAACTCAGGTCACCGGGGAGAACGCCAAACCCCCCCCTTTCTGCACCCCCCCTCCCCAAAAAACTAAAACCTACACCCCCCCAACCAAAACCCTAAACAAATAAAAAACAAAAAACACAACAACCAATTGGGGGGAGGGGCGGTTTTAGCGAGTGGTTACGTCTCCGAGGGCGTTCTCGGGACCCGAGTTTCGACCCCCCGAAAAAAAACCCCAAAAAATTTTTCTGCCCGTCAAGGGGCCCCTAAAAAAACACCCCCATCTGGCCCCTTATTTCTACCTTTTTGGATTGCGAGTGCATGGGAGGGGACACAGGGGGGGGGGCCAATAGGCCCCCTCAAAAAACAAAAAGGCGTCCCAAACTTTTAAAAAATTTGCTGCACCCACCCCCGGGCGAGGGCCCCAACTTTCACAGCCCCTAAAAAGTTGTGCCCCCAAAGGGCCTGGCCATCCCCCAGGCCCTGGAGCTCACTGCCTTTTTATACAGAAAACCCCAAAAACTCAGATTTACTTAAGACAGCGGTTTTATAAGGGCCCCTGGGGGGTGGTTTTTGCTCCCCTCCCTTATATCCAAAAAATGATGCATAAAAAAAAAAAAACAACAACATACATACAATTCACAAAACCCCCACACACACAGCAGGTAAAAACACAAACCTCCTGAAACTTGGCGAGGTTTTTTGAAAAGGGGCCCCCGACATGCCCCCAGCGTGGTTTTTTTGAGCCCCCCCTCGAAAGGGCCATGAGGTCGGACCCCCCAGCCCGGGAGGTTTGCCCCCCAGGTCGGGCCAGCATGCCCCCCCGGGGGCGGGGGCCCCTCGGGTAGGGGCCCCATGCCCAAATACCCATACCCCATGTTCATGCCCATCCCCCCCCAGGGACCCCGGGGTTTTAGGGGTGATGGTGGATTTCCCCCGGCTTGGCCAGATCGTGGGGGGGTTTGCTGTTCATTTTCTTTTTCTTGGTGTGGAATTGGGCCTGAAGGAGATCCTTCAGGACCTTACCAGTGAGCCCCCAGTGCCTGGCTACACTGCCCGCTGTCCCGAGCCCCCAACTCAATCGTAGATCAAGTGGACCTTCTACCAGGGCACCAAGACTACAGGCAACGGTGGACCACCACGACTGTGAGGCATGACCTCTAAACTTGAAACAAGAAAACACGTAAGTAATAAAAGAATATCATGATGTCATGATGGACCGAACCCATAATTAGTACCATGACGGGCGCTGGCGGATTGCATTTTGGCGCTATCGTGGTTCCATTATGGAATGTGTGAAGGAGCTGAAGTAGTAGTTGGGACAGAAAATGCACAACTGAAATGTATATTGTAAACCTCACCAAATGTTTCCTAACGCAGTGTTGGGAGATCAGAAGGTAATACTGGAGGAGAGTTTCACGTTCGTTTTCAGAACACCCAACTACTTTTTTCTCTTGGCCTACACTGGTGCTTGTTCTAATGTGCTTAGTTTTATTTTGCGCAAACGCAAAAAAAAAATAACAAAAAAATGAAACCTAACCTAACCTTATGTTTTAATGAAACCTAACCTAAAACCCAACCTAACCTACCTTAACAGGCTTTAAGAAAACCTAACCTCCTTACCACAAAAATAATTTTTTTTTTTTTTTTTTTGGTTTGCGCAAAAATAAAAGTAGCACCATTAGAACAAGCACCCTATTGTAGGCAAAGAAAAAGTAGTGTGGTTTATTTCTGAAAACGAACGTGAACTCATATTTCTTGAGAGTCTCATAATGGGCTTTCTTTTAGTGTGTTTTTTAACGTTTTTTTATTTGATAATATTATAGAACACACATTTCCGAAGGACAACAGTATATCTTTATACTGATAGAACATTAATTTGGTAGGGGAAAATTACCATAAGATGGCAAACAACGGTCGGCAAGTGGAGGTTTGTTGGTCCCTCCAGCTCGCCCGACGGGCCGACCATTTGGCTTGATAGAACGGCGGCATTTGGCTTGAATATCGCTAGGTTGACGTCAGTCAAGACACTAAAACCTATTATAGTTATAGTGGTGGTGGTCATGGTGGTGGGAGTAGTAGTATACCCGTAGATAACAGTCCAGAAGCCGCCACCTGCAGCGTGTCGCCCAGCCGCCAAATATTACGAATAAGCATCCACTACTGGTTTTTATGTGCCCCTGAAGATGTTACACAGTAGTTTATATCATGACTGTTATAATCAAACCCTGTTTCAGCGTTGTTTTATGCTTTGTAAGCTGCGCGTATAATACGTGTTTCAAATTTACCACGCATTTTGTTTTTTTTCGGGCGCGACGACGGCGGCGACACTATCATAAATAAACAATAGATGGGACTCTACTGTTGATAGCCACTTTGTAGATATTTTTTATAATTTGTTCATTTATAGCCGTACTATGACCAGATGACACACAAAATGACACAAGACTCTCCAGGAATAGCCCCTTCTAACTTGTTCCCTGAAATCAATGGATGTAGAAATGTAAGTATTAACGCCACCACACTTCTGTAAACTGAAAAAAAAAGTGGTTTTGTCCCCTGCGACTTAAAGTAATCGTCCATAACCATTTCATCATTCCTGATTTGATGTAGTTAGATTATAGCCATATCGGGGAGTGTATCAACATATGTTTGTCACTTTTGCATCCAGTCAGCCGTTTTTTAATCCGCATCAAACTCTGTAAATTCCCTAGCTTTCGAAAACGCTGCTGGCAACTGGCAGATGATGCACCACGGCTCGGGGGGTGACGCTCAAGAGGAAGGCGGCCTCTCTCCGCGCCAGATCAGAAGCATGTAAACACAAGAGATTAAATATAGTACTTTGAAGATTTTTGGGTGTTTTCTGATAGATTTTTGTTTTGCTGATTGCCACAACATGCATCCTTTATGGTTGCAGCAAGACAGCTGTGGGGTTTCCAGAGAAGTTTGCACATGTTGTCCTACGATACGAGCGACGTTTAATCTGTGGAAAATATTTTTGTTGCGGCGGACACCTCACCTCCCATCCACCACAACATTTCCGTAGCCACACACCATAGCGTAGCCTTGTATCGGCGTTGCAACACAACAGTCAACAACACTCCCTTGCCTGTCATGTCACACTGTCTACTCCCCCCCCACCCCCCACACATTCCGTAGGCCACACACCATAGCGTAGCCTTGTACGGCAGTCTGCAACCAAACCAGTCCACAACACTACCGTACCTTGCCCTGTCATGTCCACTTGTCTTACATCCCCCCCACCCACCCCCACATTCCGTAGCCACACACCTAGCGTAGCCTTGTAGCGGCAGTCTGCAACACAACCAGTCACAACACTCCCTTGCCTATCATGTCACACTGTCTACATCACCCCCCACCCACCCACACTTCCGTACCACACACACATAGGCGTAGCCAGACAAATCACAATCTGAGGTTCGTTTTCACCTCATAGTATACGCGAGCAGCGTCATTTATTTCGGTCTTGATTGGCATCGTACTCTAGATCTGTCCACAGCGACCAGATTCACTGTCTGACATAAACCGGGGAAAGTTCTCAATCGCTCATCATAACATTTGCCGACAGGTGTCAGCAGATGTTTACATTGAGCGTTCCTCTTCTGAACGTCATCATAACATTCGTAGTCGCTGTTGTGGAGGAAGTTTTTTTTTTCGCGCGCTTTTTTACAAAAGATCGTATTTTTACGGAAATAAGGCCTGGGAAATCCAATTATTTTTGGTGGGGATTAGGTTTTTTTGCAATCATAATTCAAATAATTAGGCAAAAACACATGGTCGGACGATTACTTTAACTCAACACTATTACTACTGCTTACTACTACTACAACTACTACTACTATTACCACCACATACTACTATTACTACTACGACTACTACTACTACACTACTACTACTACTCTTGGAATGGTAATTTTGGTTCACCCCTCTCTCTCTCTCGCTTTAACTTTAGCTCAAACACTACTACTGCTGACTACTACTACAACTAATACTACTATTACCACTACTACTACTACTACTACTACGACTACTACTCTTGGACTGTATTTTTGTTCACTCCCTCTCTTCTCTCTCCTTTTAATTTTAACTCAAACACTAGCTACTACTACCACTACTACTACTACAACTACTACTATTCCACTACTACTACTACACTACTCTTGGAATGGTACGGGGACGTAAGTATCCATTGGCCGGGGCCGTACGGACTTGGAATGGGGAGGGGGGGACGGGAGGGGTAGGGGGGAGCGGGAGCGGGGGATCTAATAGGGGGGGAGGGTGGCTGACGGTAAGCCTAATTACTGGTAATTAAAGTAGTCATGAGTCATTATTTTCATTATAAGTAAAGAGAGAGAGAGAGAGAGAGAGAAGAGAGAGAGAGAGAGAGAGATGAGATAGAGAGAGAGAGAGAGAGAGAGAGAGAGGAGAGAGAGAGAGAGAGGAGAGAGAGAGAGAGAGAGAGAGAGAGAGAATGTATTTTTTTGCCACTGTTTATGAACTTTTATACGGTATGTCAATGTATAATTATTGTACTTGTAGTTTTAAGGCACGATTTTGGGTCCGCTCAAAATGATGATTCGTACTATGGGCTCATTCCTCATTAGAATATCTCTTATACATCTAATAACAATACTCAACAAAACCGAATCAATAACTGAGGAGTCAAAACACGAAACTCGTTCAATGCTTCCGCTCGCGGTGAAGTGGGGGCGAGTCCGTTTAGGGAGCACCGCCAGTCGCTTGTCGGGCGTCTTAAAGGGAGAGGATCTACGCTGCTGTGTCTGGTTGGTTGCTTGACGCTGGCATTGGAAGTGAGTAATAAGCTGTTTCTATGTTTGTTTGTGTAAAATTATAGAGTCCTTTCCCGCCCTTTTAGTGGTCTTTCCTTTTCCTCCAGACCTTCACGCGTTCCCTTCAGATACCTCTAAGCGGATAATTTAAATGGGGGAGAGATGCCGCTTCAAGTTTAAGCTAGTTCTGGTATTTGTTTGTGCCTTATAATAAAATTCTTGTTAGTATGATTATATTTCCTTTAATGTGGATAGTAGTTGTGTATAGATAGATCGTGTAGTTGAGATAGGATAATAGGTAATAGTTGTGTGATGATAGATAATAGATAGATAGTTGTAGTTTGAGATAGATAATAGGTAGATGAATTGTGTGATGATAGTAATAGATAGATAGTTGTAGTTGAGATAGATACTAGGTAGAGTAGTTGTGTGATGATAGATAATAGATAGATAAGTTGGAGTTGAGATAATACTAGGTAGAGTAGTTTGTGATGATAGATAACTAGATAGATAGTTGTAGTTGAGATAGATACTAGGTAGATATTTGTGTGATTTGACTAGATATAGATATAGATAGTTGTAGTTTGAGATAGATAAAGGTGATAGTTGTGTGATATAGAATATAAGATGGGGGGGGGAAGATAGTGTAGTTGAGATAGGTATAGGTAATAGTTGTAGTTGAGATGATAATAGGTAGATGTTGTGTGATGATAGATAATAGATAGATAGTTGTAGTTGAGATAGATATAGGTAGATAGTTGTAGTTGAGATAGATAATAGGTAGATAGTTGTGTGATGATAGATATAGGTAGATAGTTGTAGTTGAGATAGATATAGGGTTTAGATAGTTGTGTGATTGATAAATAATAGATAGATAGTTTGTAGTTGCGATAGATAGTTAATAAGATGGTTGTGTTGGTTTTGCCATAACCCTACAAGTGTTATTTTAAGTGAATATAAAAGATCGAAAATACTAAGACAGTCTCACAAAATAAGTTTTTGTCAATGATTATTGTGGTTTGTTAAATGTGTATGTGTGCTATGCTACTTTTACTCAATAGGGGCCCATTTATTTATTCATTTAGAGTCATCTAACCCTCCCTTCCTTGCTAATTGTCCCCCTCCCCCCTTTAGCATCCTCCCCCTACCCCTAACACTCCCCTTATCCCCTCCCCCGTCCCCTTACTAACTGTCCCCCCCGCTCACACACACCCACCCCATCCCATCCCTCATCATCCTCCCCCTACCTCCTTCCCTCCTTTAATAACTGTCGCCTCTGCCCCTCATCCCCCTAGCCCTCCCTCAGCTCGTCCAATGCCGCTGCCGTGTTAATGCCCCTTTAGCCATCCTCCCCCTACCCCTAACCCCACTCCCCTTATCCCCCTCCCCGTCCCTTACTAACTGTCCCCCCCCCTCACACACCCACAGCCCCTCCCATCCCCTCATCCCCCTACCCCTCCCCTCATCCCCCATCCTCCTCTCCCTCAAATGCCCTGCTGCCGTGGGTTCAAAGAGTCTATTAACCTTGTTTGCCGCCGTTTTTAACAGTGTGAATTTTGATCATTACAGTTTTAAAGACTGAAGACGTGTCTGCATTGGTCGCCTCCACTTTCCACATCGGGGCCGCTGTTCCCCACTAAGATACGATAAACATTTATTTAAATTATCTAGTCTGTAATCATAATCCGTAATTCTAGTTACTATACATCTAAGAGGTTCTGTATAATAGTTTCAGTGTTTTAGATGATAGTATAAGATTGTGTAACACCCTGCAAGCGACCACCACCACTAACGAGAACTAAGATAGGATAACTGTCTAGTTAACCAGTTGCCAATTTTTGTCTTTGATCATACGTAGATTACATTTGCCTTGGTTGTAATTTGCTTCAGGGGGGAGTGAGGTGGTACGTCTATGTGAGACTCCTGTGTGTGTAATTATAGTTTTATATAGGTATAATGATGGTATAATATTGTGTTAGTGAGTTCAGATAATGTTAATGATAGTGTTAAGATAATGCATTAAATAACAAAATATCTAGTGTAGGTAGCTTCCTAAGCAGACTAGAGTTGATTCATGTGCATATTATTATAGTGAATGGCTTAATCTTAATCGTAGTTCCGTGTCTTAATACTATCGTCCTTGTGTTACCAGATCACGTGACAACTCCCTGCAGATGCCCCCCCCCCCCCCCTGTCCACAGTGGTAGGGGGGTGTCACGGATCTGGATTCCTATAGCGGGATGGCGAAGGGTGGAGGTGATATAGTAATATTATAGGCAATCATTTTATGGTTTTACTTTGACTGCATTTAATACTTTACAAGGCACATCGTTCATAACCGTCCTAACTTGTAGATCCTGACCCTAAACCATTGCAGTCTTTCAACTCACCCCTAGATACATCACCCGTTGCAAATTAAAAATAACTCAAGTAGTCTGGGGGGGGGGACGCGAAACCCCCACAGTGGTTAGGTAGCGTATCGCCCAGGTTAGGTTATTTAACTGGCAGAGGCCCTACTACGTGAGGAGAGTATTGTCAATAGGGAGTATTGGTTGAAACTGTGCACATTTACCTATTGTAGGTATTATTCTAATTCAGAAAATAGGATCAAACTATATCAATAGATTGTTATTATTTTTTTAGTTAACTTTTGACCCTCATCACATTTTTGTTTTCTCCGTCACACACGATTGGGCATTGGGGGGGGGGTGGGGCGTGTGGGCTGTGGTGGTGCGGCGGGCTGTGGTGGGGCGCCGGCTGTGGTGTGCGGCGGGCTTGTGGTGGGGCGCCCGGGCTTGTGGTGTGCGGCGGGCGGTGGTGGGGCGCCGGCTGTGGTGTTGCTGCGGTGTGTTGCGGCGCCGGGCTGTGGTGTGCGGCGTGTTGTGGTTTGCGCCGGGCTGTGGTGTGCGGCGGGCGTGGTGGGGTGCGCCGGGCTGTGGGTGGTGCGGCGGGTGTGGTGGGGCGCCGGGCTGTGGTGTGGCGGTCGGGCGTGGTGGGGCGGCCGGGCTGGGTGTGCGGGCGGGTGTGTGTGTGGGTCGCCGGGCTGTGTGTGCGGCGGGTGTGGTGGGGTCGCCGGGCTGTGGTGTGCGGCGGTGTGGTGGGGCGCCGGGCTTGTTGTGGGGCGCCGGGCTGTGGTGGGGGGGCGGCCGGCTAGTGGTGTGGGCGCCGGGCTGTGGTGGGGCGCCAGGGCCTGTGGTGTGCGGCGGGGTGTGGTGGGGCCCGGCGCTGTGGTGTTGGCGCGGGTGTGGTGGTGGCGCCGGCGTGGTGTGCGGCGGGTGTGGTGGGGCGCCGGGCTGTGGGTGTGCGGCGGGTGTGGTGGGCGCGGGCTGTGGTGTGGCGGCGGGTTGGGGGGGCGCCGGGGGGGCTGTGGTGTGGCGGCGGGCTGTGGTGGGGCAGCCGGGTGTGGTGGGGCGCCGGGCTGTGGTGGGGCGGGCGGCTGTGGGTGGGGGCGGCGGGCGTGGTGGGCGCCGGGCTGTGGTGGTGCGGCGGGCTGTGTGGGGCGTCGGGCTGTGGTGGGCGCCGGGCTTGTGGGTGGGGGCCGGGCTGTGGTGTGCGGCGGGCGTGGTGGGGCGCTTGGGCTGTGGTGGGCTGCGGGCGTGGTGGGGCGCCGGGCTGTGGTGTGCGGCGGGTTTTGGGGGGCGCCGGGCTGTGGTGTGCGGCGGGTGTGTGGGGTGCCGGGCTGTGGTGGGGCGGCGGCTGTGGGTGGGGCGGCGGGCTGTGGTGGGGCGCCGGGCGTGGTGGGGTGCCGGGCTGTGGTGGGGTGCCGGGCTGTGGTGGGCGCCGGGGCTGTGGTGGGCGCCGGGCTGTGTGGGGCTCCGGGCTGTGGTGGGGCGCCGGGCTGTGGTGGGGCGCCGGGCTATGTTGTGCGGTGCGGGCGTGGTGGCGCCGGTGAGGGACGGCAGTGGCGGTGTCGAACGCGATCTCTGTGCGCCGCAGGAATAATCGTCGGGGTAGAGTAGCCTGAGAGTTACGAAGAGTATTATCAGTATGTTACATCATCCAGTATCACCATTCAGCTCAGCAATTATATCCGGGGCGAACGCAGAGAGAATGTTCATTATAAAATTAATGATGTGTCCTTAAAAATCTGTTGGTATATGAAACTTTAAAGATTTTTTCACATAACATACTCACAACTGTTTGATCTTTTTTAATCAGATTTTTTTAGAGTTTCCCTAGTTGAGTAAAGGTTCGACATGGAGGCAAGGCCACTCCCTGAAGGTGCGTGATGGTACAAAATGTTGAAGAACCACGCTATAGTGCGACCATATAATGTTGTATTTTTTTTTGTGGGGGTGGGGGGGGGACTTTGGGGCAGATTGAGGAACCGACAACCAGGGTCACTTCGTCTGGCAGGAGTGGTCCGCTCCTCCCCGCCAGACATGACTGTACATGACTTCGCTTCAATATGAGACACGGCCACTCCGCTGGTTGGCCGAATAACTGGTATTTTAGCGCGGTGCCTTTAGGTTCCAGGTTATGTCTGTGGCAGGGTCAGCAAGGTCCCGCCGTAACTACCACGCGCCCTGGTTGAGGCATTCCCGCGACAGTATATTATAGGAATTATTTTACATCAGAAACTAGGGATTTTTTAAATTTCTATAGAATTGCATTATTTCATTTACTTTTTACCTCATCAGTAGCAAAAGTCACGTCTGTAACTAACACACACACTGCTGTGAGGAATTCCCGTGTACGTCCCTTCTGCCCAGTCTCCTCAGGCCACACTCGCTGAACTATCTATTGACTTATCTTCGTTGACTCTATTATTGACCTATTATTGTTGACTCTCAATTAACCTAGCCTGTATATCTTGTGTGTGAGGAATAAAACTAATATATTTCTTGCCAACTACGTGACGCTTGAATTGTTTATACTGGGGGGCACAACGACAAACATTGACTTGTGTGCTAGTAAAGTATAAATAAAGTAATTATTGTGTCTCCGTCCATTAATGAGTGTGTAAATATGAAATCACTTAGTACGTATATATGTATCTTTATGGTAAGTTACGTAATCATTATGGCGTTCTAGGAAAAAAATATACTGTCCTAATCCCTGACGGTGCTTATTAAAAGTCCTGCCCTGTGGTAAACTTTTCTGATTTCTTGGAAGCTGAGGCGAGTTGTTTTTTGTATGCCCAGAAATGTACATGTTCTCGTATAAATTGTGTCTTGTATTCCTAACCATTACATGTGGTGACGCGAGATAAAGTAGTCGTGCAGTGCCCGGTTTCACACACACAAAAGTACTCTTGAGAGAAAAAAAAGTTGTGGTCGAAATTTTGGAGACTGACTGGACGAAAAAGTAAAAAAAAAAAAAAAAATGCTCTTTCTTAGAGCAAAAAAATTAGTCTGTAGCCACAATAATTTTTTCATCTACTATGAGTCCCAGAAATCCGACCAGCACCTTCCCTAGAAAATGGGCGGTTTGAATTACAAAAAAGTTGGCAACATCCCAATCGTAGTAGAGGATGAATGACAAACAACTCTATGACTAGTTTTTTATTCAAAGCTCACAATGGACTCGCCCAGTAAGGCTTCCCCCTCCACTCCCTCCCCCACTCGATAATGGATTCGCCCAGTCCCCCACTTTTTTTTTAAAATTTCAATCATGTTGCAAAAAATATTAACTGGCACTGCTGCAAATAATCTAATGAATAATAATAATAATGTAATAATGAAAGAAAATCTTGGTACGCTGGTCAAAGTTGTGAACACAGTAGTTCCGGCTGGGGAGTTTCAAGTGCATCAATACAGCTGGGCGCATCCATTGTCAGAGTGGGGAGGGCGAGTGTGGGCAGGCTTACTGGCGAGTCCATTGTGAACTTTCAAATTGAAATATCATCAAGTACCTTAGGCCGCCTACAAGGTGATTACGTAACGACTACGAGTCAGTCACGGTCAAGTTCAGGTCCTTCCAAGGACATTCAGAGTAAAGCTAGGTTAAAATTTATCAGGTCAAGTTCAAAGGGCCACCTGAATGAATCTCAAGGTCATTCAAGACAAATTTCCAGTAAGGTGAGTTAAGATTTACTCAAGGTCAAGTTTCAGCACCTGCTGCATCTCAAGGTCATTTCCAGGACAAATTTCAGTAAGGTGAGGTTAAGATTTACTCAAGGTCAAGTTTCAAGGCGCCTGCATCTCAAGGTCATTCCAAGGACAATTTTTCAGTAAGGTGAAGTTAATATTTTTGCAAGGTCCAAGTTTCAGGCCGTTCGTACTCAAGGTCATTCAAGGTTATCGTTGAGGCTCGTTGGATGACGTCACACTATGAGGGAGAAAGGGAAAAAAAAAAAAAAAAAAAAAAAAATTTGAATTACTAAACAAGCCTTAATGACTTAAGTCTTTATTAAAAAATTCACATGGACTCGCCCAGAAAGCCGCCCACACACGCCTCACCCTACTCTGACACATGGATGCGCCTGTTCCTCCCCTCCACTCTACAACCACCTGGCCTGCCCGTTCCTCGCTTAGGCCACACAGCCGCCCTCCCCCGGCTATCTGATAATGGACTTGCCCGCTTCTCTTGTACCTTTACGTTAATTTAACAGAGGCTATGAGAGCGGGCGAGTCCATTGTTATAGAATGGGGACGGCGGGTTACACATTGAACAATATTTTTCTTGTTTGAGGTTAAGGATATATTTAGCGGGCGAGTCCATTGTTATAGATGGGGGACGGCGGGTTACACCACACAACCACACACACAAACACAGTGAGTACAATATTTTCTTGTTTGAGGGTTACGATATATTTTATAGAGTAAATTATACTTCAATGAAGAACAAATATCACCACTTTTTAATGTAGAAGCCTAAACGAGGATGCTTTATTGAGACACACTGCACGCGTAACCACACGTACCCTAGATAACGTCAAGTCGCCACCTTCATCATGTCGCCAGCCGCCAAATATTACGCATTATAGCATTACTACTGATTTTTATGTGCCCACTGAAGATAATACACAGTAGTTTATGATCAATGACTGTATAATCCCCTGTTTTCGCGTATTTTATGCTTTGGTAGGCTGCTTATAGACGGTTTCAATTTCACTACGGCGTTTTTTTTTCGGGCGACCGACGGCTGCGGTACGACACTCAGTAAATAACACTATATGGCGACTCTACTGTTGGTAGCCTACTTTGTAGATATTTTTTGTCATTTGTGCATTTATAGCCCCTAATATGACACAGCTGAGACACAAAAATGACAGACTCTCCAGGTAGCTCCTTCTAACTGTCCCTGAAATCATGGATTGTAGAAATGTAACTATTACGCCACCAACACGTCTGTAAACAGAACAAAAGTTGTCCTGGCGACTTTACTGTTATCTACGGTGTCGTCCAACGCGACTTTCCTTCCTGCACGGCGCGTGTGGTCACCTTTGTTGTGCGAAGCGACGCGTTCACCGGCCAAGGAGATGTCCGCGTCAGCCGAGATTGGTCACCAGTGTCCATTAGAATGGTTATTTTGTTGTTGTTTGAGGGCAAGAGATTTAATTGGTTTAATGCTAAAATAAGGAAAATTGTGGCAAACATCGGAGGTTGATATGGCACTATGGCAAAGCATAATGAAGGAAAGGGTTATAGAGAAAAGAGTGAAACGGTGAGGGAAAGGGGAAAGGAAAGGACGTTATAGCCGTAGGGTTAGATTCAAGGAGGGATGTGTATGTGTTGGGGGAAGGAAATCATAAATTCGGAATTGGGACAGGGGGGGGGGGTGAGTAAGGAAAGTTACTACTGTGAGGCAGATATCTTGAGGGGCTTATAACAAGAGAAAGGAGAACAAAGGTCTGTCTGTGGGATCGGAAGTCCGTGAATGGTTCTATGAAGAACAGACAGAGTGTAGGAGTTTAGCGGGTGATGATATTTGAATGGTAGCTAAGTAGAGGGGTTAGCAGGATCGCGATAACAGGTGGGGGAATCAAGTGTAGAAGGTGAAGTACAGTCAGTAGGGTCAGGGGGCGAGGGGACAGGGATAGGAATAGGGATTGTTGAGAACAAAGGGAGTCGCTTGTTACACCCAGGAGGGAGGGTAAGTTAAGATGAAGGCAGAGAGGTAACACTGTGGCGTTTTGGTTTAGGTAATGCAGGGCCGAATTTAGGAGTGGCAAAGTGGGCAGCTGCCCAGGGCCTCCACATCAGGGGGCCCTTCCACAAAATGGGGAAAACTGCAAACGGGGGCCCTGGGGCCTCCCACGTACTCTACAATTTTTGTTCTTATTTAAAATATTACTTAATACTTTCGGTATTATTCACCTAGTGTTTTGGCCCATACGCCCTCCCCTCTCCCGCCAAAACAAGTTTCGGGACCTGAGGGAATGCAGATATTTGGCTGCGGTCACCAATATGCGTCGCAACCCTAGTTGTTTTTGAGTTAGGGGGTAGTATAAATGGTCAAAATTCCCTAGGTCAAGGCAAATAGATTGCATTTCTTCTAAGTCCAAGACGTGTGAGCTGACCGATCCTCATAAAGAATGATAACGTGGAGTGTGGAGCAACTCCCACTTGGGTACGGTCAAATGTTGTTAGGTTGCCGGAGAGTCTGGGGCGGAGCCCCCCTTGAAGGTTGGGTTGTTTACGGGTGTTTTATTGCTAAGAGGTTGGGTTTATTTTAACGGGGCGAGGGGGCGACCCCCTCGCTGGGTTTAGTTACAGGGAGGTCGAGGGGAAGGAGCCCCCCGCAAGGGAGGTAGGTTAATTTTCTTACTCTAGGAAAATTACCTAGATCTAGGGTTTTTGCTATTTTTACATAACTCCAAAAAAAAGTGTTTCCGACCATTATTTTTCCCCCACCCGAAAACCCTGCATTCCCACAGGGGCCCAAGCTTGTTTGGGGGGGGGGGAACAGATGGGGAAAAACTAGAAATTTACCCAAATTTTTCTGTATATCTATAAAAAAAATAAGCGAAAGTGTGTCCCGTTGTCTGTCTGTCTGTCTGTCTGTGTGTGGTGTGTGTGGTATAGGTTCCCCCCCCCCGGGCGCAATCACCTCATATGGACATTTTTGGAACCGGTTGACCAGGGGAAGGTCATAAGCCCACTTATGAGATGATTCGATACTTTTTTTTTTTTTTTTTTTAGCACCTATTCGATATTGTGGAAAAAAAGTGGGGTTTCGAGAATTGAGGAAAACCCTTTAGTAGGGTGATGGGGAATGGGGGGGAAGGGGGGGGTGATGGGTAAAGGGGGGTGGGGGGATGGGGGAGTGAGGGTGGGGGTGATGGGTTTGGGGGGGGTGGTGATGGTTTAGGGAATAGGTGGGGGTGATGGGAATGGGAAATATAAACGAAAGTGGTGTCTGTCTGTCTGTCTGTTGGTGTGTGTGTGTGTGTTGTGTGTGTGTGTGTGTGGTGTGTGTTGTTCTGGTAGGTTCCGCCCCCCGTGGGAATCACCCCATTGGCACTTTTTTTGGGAAACCCGGGGGGACCAGGGGAAGGGTTTTTAAACCCAATTATGAGATGATCCGGGCACTTTTTTTTTTTTTTTTTCAGTTTTTAGCGATAATTGTGGAAAAAAAAATGGGTTGCAGAAATTTAGGAAAAACCTTTATGTAGGGTGATGGGTAATGGGGGGTAATGGGTGGGGGGTGGGTAATGGGGTGTGGGGGATGGGGAGTGAATGGGGGGGGGTGATGGTGATGGGGAGGGAATAGGTGGGGGGGTGATGGGTAATTGGGGAAAATAAACGAAATGGTCTGTCTGTCTGTCGTGTGGGGTGTGTGTTTGTGTGTGAGTGTGTGTCTGGGATAGGTTCCGCCCCCCTGGCGCAATCCCCCTATGACACATTTTTGGGAACCGGGTTTTACCAGGGGAAGGTTTTAAGCCCCATTATGAGATGACCATCACTTTTTTTTTTTTTTTTTAGCAGCCTATTAGCGATAATTGTGAAAAAAGTGGGTTGCGAGAATTTAGGAAACCTTTATGTAGGGTTTAGGGAAGGGTGAGTGAAAAGGGTGGGGTGATGGGTAATGGGTTGGGGGGGGGGTGAGTGAATTGGGGGGGGGGGGTTTTGGGGGGTTGATGGGGGGGGGTTTTGGGGGGGTGGGTTTGATGAAAGGGGGGGGAGGGAAGGGGGAGGTGGGGGGGGTGAGGGTAATGGGGGGTGTGGGTGGGGGGGGGTTTTATGGGTAAATGGGTGGGGTGAGTGAATGGGTGGGGGGGCCCCCT
>JACEEZ010014040.1:5000-25000 GCA_016584305.1 Chionoecetes opilio
TGGCATAGTAGGCAACGATAACATCAAATAGTAACTATCAAATGCAAAAAAATCGTTAACTGAAGTCAGCGGAAAAGCGATCTAGGTTGTCACATCAGTACTGATCTGGAACAGTTCGCATGCCTAGATGCCAGTTAAAAGGCAAATATGATGTTGGGCTTTATTTAAACGTAACTTTGGAACATTAAACTCCGAAAGTTAAGTAATGACCAATTATACACGTCCTTTGGTTAGGCCGCACTTGGGAATATGTAGTTCAATCTGAGTCGCCCTGTTTCGTAAAGATAAGCCAAATTGGAATCAGTGCGCAAAGAAGAGCAAACAAACAAATTCCAATCTCGCGACATTCATCTATGAAGAGAGGACTGCGGAAACTAATATGTTTCCTTAAAGGGACTCGTAGAATCCGTGGGATGATAGAAACCCTTTAAGATCCTTAAAAGGTTTTATGATCATGTAATCAAGAGGACCTATTCGAGCCTTCAACTCAAGTGACAACAAGAAATATGGTTTAAAAAACTAAACGGTCAACGTTGGCATCACCGATATCCGTAAAAATTTATTTCAAGTCAGAGTCGTTGATCGATGAGAACAACAGTACCAGAAATGTTGTCGGAAACGCCAACACAATAACTACATTCAAAAAAAGGATTGGACGCGCACTGTAAAGTAAATGGTGTATTGATAGTGCGAATTCGTATCTAGTCCCCGTATCCGATTAGTGTAGTGGTAGTGGAGTTGTAGTAGTATTTTTCATATCCTATCATTATGCCACTATGAAACTTCCATGTTCCTATACTTTTAGGAGACATGGTAATAATTTTCCAAATGTTTCTTACAAGTAGTGATAGTTAGTAGTATGTAGTTGTCAGCAGATACCCTCGATATGGCCACTGATGGTTACTGGTGTCTTTCTGTTACTCCTATGTCAATCCTATGTAATCCTCTCTCCTCCTCCTCCTCCTCTCCTCCTCTTTCCTCCTCTCCTTTCTTCCTCTCCTTCATTCTTCCATGAAACAATGGAAACAATGAGAACAAAGTGAATTTTAAAATCACGTTGTTGAGATACTTGACTTAAAATATGAGAGCTTCCGAATGAGCCTCTAGTGACCACATAGCTGAACAACAAAAGTAGAGAAAGCAGTGAAGCAAACAACACTATACGCAAACTTATTACGGCCTCACAAGTGGACCGTGATGAATTTTAGGCTTTACTGGATAATTCATAATCAAAGGAAACATTTAAATGATGCCCTTGATCGCATGGAGAAGAGTTGTACGAAGGACTCAGAAAGACAAGAAAAAAAAGAACCAATGAAGTGTCATCCCAGTTTGGGAATACACCAAGAGAAAACGGATGAAGCCTTGACAAACTGAAGAAGGCATCGGACGAGATGAATGAACTACGCAAAACGGATTCAGGTACTTATAAGGGAAAACCAAGAGCTCAAAGCAGGATAACATCTACGAATCTCGAATGGACTAACTGATTGATCAAAGTCGACGAATAATCCTGAGATTGTTGGCATCTCTGAAGAGCCAGGAGAGAATTGGGAGCAGTGCTAGAAGAAATCACTAACGATCATGAAACAACCAATTGACATTCCTGATGCAGATTTTGAGCGAGCACATGTGTTGGGAAGGTCAACGGCCAGCGTCGCGGATCCGTTGCAAGTTCGCTCGGTTACCGGAGCGTGAAGGCAGTGTTCGAGCACGGCGCAAACTAGGAACGAAGATCTACCCTCAACGAGACTTTGCCCTGAAGTAGGATGCTCGTTGAAGCACAGGGATACCATGATAGAAGTCCAGAAGCAATGGAAGACAAGCTTCTCAACTGCCGCACCAGGTTGTGACGATATTTTAGCGGGGTAGTGAGGAGGTTGGGAGGGCAGGAATGGTGGGGAGGGGCAGTACCACTTCGACAGGTACGCGCCAGGCAACCTTCTATCCACCACAACCCGTTAGGTTCTCCTACGCGTACTGCTGTTTGGTACCACGAATACTGCCAGTGACAACACCAACATTACTACAAAAGCATCACCACCGCCCCCAGAGACTGGCGTGTACTGGCTCGTGCCTCACCGGAAAGGCGTAGTGGCCGATGCAGGAGCTGCAGGGTTGCTACAGCGCTGACCTCAACACCCAAGAACCGCCAACCAGACAGGCAAAATGTCTGACAAGAGCCAATATACTTCCTATAAGTCTAATAAGTAAATACTAAAGGTACTGAATGTAATCTTATACTGCATTAATTATACAGCATTATGACTAATAATTATAATCATGATTTACCTTTTTCTAATGTCAACGAATGTAGACTTTCACTTAATCTGAATTTCAATCAAAGAGAGAATATTCCTTTAGAGACGCTCGAAAAGCTATGCAAGAATCCCTCGAAGTTGAATTATGATACTTATAAAATTAGATACTCAACCTGATAGTTTTCACTTGAATCTGTAGTTACAAATTTCCGGATGGCCATTATTTTTTTTTAGATGTTGACGCATCGGCTATACATAGTTTGCCTACATAACCTTTTCCTTATTTCTTACAATATCTGTAGCATTCCTTTACATTGAATGAATTATAGATGCATGTATCACTTAATTGAGACACTCCTTTGATATGACTTAGCATTGTGTAGAGACGAGACTCACACCTGATATACAACATTTGTATATATTCCCAATATACGATTGTACTCTACAGTCATTACTAGGACAAAGTGGAGGAGTTAATTATATGTGAAGAATGCTATGTAAGTTTAAAAAAACTGATATGACTGAAAAAATTCATGCATGGAAACAATATTTGTGGAGGTGTGTGACCCAGGTCATGGTAACTAGATGTGGCAACATATATAGAAGACCCATTCTGACGCTAGAGTATTCTTGAAACATTGAGAAATTCTCACGAAAAGAAGTAATGAAAATAAAAGAGCATACATTTTTGGAGATTTAATTAGATCTTTTAAAGTCGGAGAAAAATAGGTATGATCTGAATAATAAATATAAGTAATTCAAAGAATTATTTAAATTAAATACAAAACCAACAAGAGTACCAAACAAGAGTTACGGTAATTTGTATAACAATTTTTGTTTTGTTCTTTTTTATCCCTTGTTTCAACAATCATTTCCATAATAATATAAAATGTGACTCTAAACAGTACGAAACCACTATAACCCAGATATAGTGAACACTAGCCGCAAAGCCGCCCTCCGGGCGGACTTTTGGCTAGCCCTGCGGGAGGGCAAATTGGGGGCCTTCGGCCCATCAAAACATGGACTCTCCAGATAGCCCCTTCTAACTTTCTGAAATCACGATGAGAAATGTATGGATGCCCCCCACCCATTCAATTCACCATGACCATCACCACCACCCATTCCCGACCCAGGACCCAGCCACCCCCCAACCAGGCACGCACCAGACCAGCAGGCCCCCACCAGGCCACGCACCCAGAGACCAACACCACCCAGCCCAGGCACGCACCCAAGACCCCAGCACCACACACCCAGTCACGCACCCAGACAAGCACACCCACAGTCATCACCCAGGACCAGCACCCACCACCAGGACTGCAGCCAGGACCCAGTCACAACGACACCCAGGCAGCACCCAGGACCAGCACCCCCCACCCAGGAACATGCACCCACAACCCAGGCACGCACACAGGTACCATGCCGGGGCCACCATCACGCACCCATGACCAGCACCCCCCAACCATGCACGCACCAGACCCATCAACCAAACACCAAGTCACTCACCCAGCGCACCCATCACCACACCCAAGGCACGAACCAGGACCAGCACCCCCACCCATGCAGCACCCAGGACCCAGGAAACAACACCCAGGCACGCACCATGGCACCCAGCACCCCACACCCAGGCAGCACCACAGTACCCAGCACCACACACCCATGCACGCAACCATGACCCAGCACCCCCACCCATTCACTCACCCCCACCCATTCACTTACCCATTACTCATCACCACACACCCATTCACTCACCCTTTTACCCATCACCCATTCACTAAACCCAGTTACCCATCACCACACACCCATTCACTCACCCATTACCCATCACCCCCCACCCATTCACTCACCCATTACCCATCACCACACACCCATTCACTCACCCCATTACCCATCACCCCCCACCTATTCCCTTCACCCATCACCCCCAACCCATCACCCCCACCATTCACTCACCCATCACCCCACACCCATTACCCATCACCCCACCCATTCACTCACCCATTACCCATCACCCTACATCAAGGCTTCCTCAATTCTCGCAACCCACCTTTGTTTTCACAATTCTCGCTAATAGGCTGCTAAAAAAAAAAAAAAAATGATCAGATCATTTTCATAAGTGGGCTTATGACCTTCCCCTGGTCAACCTGATTCCAAAAATGTGCCATATGAGGTGTTTGGGGCCAGGGGGGGCGGAACCTATACCACCCACACCCACACACCACAACACACACACACACACACACACACACACACCACACACACACACCCCACACAACACACACACACACACACACACACACACACACACACACACACACACACACACACACACCCACCCCACACACACACACACACACACACACACACACACAAAACACACACACACACACACAAGACAGACAGACAGACACACTTTCGCTTATATTATTATAGATGTTTAAAAGAAAAAAAAAAGGGTTTCCAAAAGAAATATGAAAACACCCCAAATTACGTTTTGGGCAGTGTACGCAGATCTTAGAAACCCAAAGTAACCACAGAATTACCCCGGGGCACGAGCTATTATCAAAAAAATTGTATAAAAAATTCGGCCAGATCAAAAAACGGCAAAGAAATAAATTAATTTTTTTTTAACCAAAAAAAGAAATCAAAGCTTAGTGTTTATGTTCTTTTTTGAATAAACTGTGATATTACTGATCCTTTTTAAATAGCAAACAGTTTTCTTTAATTATTTTTTGAGTTTTGGAAGTAAACTGGGCGGAGGATAATAGAAAACAACAGCCCGATTTTCGCGAATCTTAAAAAATAGACAGATAAAAAAACTGAATTACTCCTGTTACATATAATAAAATTTTTTGAAGTTTTTTTCAAAACCCTCCACGACTTTTCCCCCGGGGGCTGGGGACCGGGTCCCTAGGAAATTGTTTAAGGAAATCCCCAACTCTGTTATCCCCAAATTTTTTTTGCATTTAATTAATTTTTCTTTTTTTGCAGTGGTTTTTTTTCCAGATCCCAATGAAAGTTGAAAGAGTTCCCCCAAATATTTTAAGGGGCGGGAGATAGAAGAGAATTTAAAAAACCACAGACCATTTGCGCCCCCTGAACTCATTTAGAAAAAAATTACGGGAAAAATTAATGTCCCAAAATGAATAATAATTTTTTGCCCAAACCCACAAATTTTAAACCAGAAGCACAGAAATGGTTTTTCAGACGGGGAAAAAATCCACAAAAAACAGCACTTATTTTCATTCACTAACGTATTTTGGGCATCTTTTGACAAAAAAAAAACTAAAACGGACCCAACTTTTTTTTAATTTACCCAAGGCTCAGTACAGAGGGGCCCACAAAATCCAAATAAAAAAATTTTAGAGCATTACGGCATCAGAGGAACAACAAACAGATGGTTTAATTCAATCTAAGTAACCCGTAAGCAGTATGTCCAGTAAAACATCATGCTTCATTACCCCAAGAAAATTTCTTCTGGTGTCCCTTTCTAGACCCAAACAAGTGTTTGTGGGCCCCTTGGGACCATGTTTTGGGATGTTTGTAGTAGAGTATATTTGGGAAAAACCGTGATTTCAAACTCAAATCGTGTTGTTGCTTTTCGTTGGTCACTTGTCCAATTTCCTCGGGGTAGACCACGTTCCTTTTGGGGGGGGGTTTCCCAAACCCCCTTTGTTTTTCCGTGTAAATTCCCAACCCTTTGTGTTCCTTTGGGGTTTTCCCAAAATTTTTTGTTTGTGTTCAGTGTGATTCCAAACCTTTTTTTTTTCCCGGGGTGATTCCAACCCTTTGTTTTTTCCGTGTAAATTCCAACCCTTGTTTCCGTGTAAATTTCCAATCCTTTGTTTTCCCGTGTAAATTCCCCAACCCTTTGTGTTCTGTGTGATTCCAACACACCCACCACACAAACTTCCATGAGTCTACTGATTTTTTGGGGAAATGCGGCAAGACTTTTTACCGCAGAGTTTTTCTTGTGATCAAAATACTCCTAAAGATTTTTTAAACCCCAAAAACCCCCCTTCAATATTTTTTAAATCGCCATGGGACCAAGCCGCTTACCCCCTACGATTTTTTTGCGATTTTTTTCCTACTCGCATCCCAAAAAAGAATTTTCAGTTTCGGCTACCCAAAACAGACAGCAGACCGACAGACAGAGACCGACACTCCTTAGTATATTAGATATTTGGGGCCCTTGCTTTTTTTTTATCTATTAAAAGACACTAAAAAATTCTGTATATCTTAAAATAAATTTTATTTTTCCCGACGATTTTCACCCTTTATAAAAAGCCACCCCGGAAATTGCGCGGCTTGTGTCAAAAGTCAATGAAAATTTAAAAAATGTACCAAAAGGATAAACAATAAAAATTAACAATCAATTTCTGGAAAAATTTAAATTTCATGATTTCTTACCGGGAAAAAAAACATACCACCAATATGAGGTTTTTAAAAAAAAAAAAAAAAAAAAAAAAAGTTTTTTTTTTAAAAAAAAAATTCCCGGAAAAAAAAAATTATAATAAAAATTCCCCGGGAATATTTTAAAAAAAAAGTTTTTAATAAAAAAAATAAAGAAGTAAATTTAATAAAGTAAAAATTAAAGGGACGCAAACCACAGTCACCAAATCAAAAACCCCCCCCCCAACATTATATATTTTTAACGCCGTTTGGGCCCGTTTTGTTCCCCTTTTAATTTTAAAAATCACTCATCTAAATATAAACGAAAATTTTTGTCTGTGGGGGTGTTGTGTGTGTGTTTGTTTGGTGTGTTGTGTGTGTGTGTGTGTGTGTGTGTGTGTGGGGTGTGGGGTGGTGTGTGTGTGTCCCTCCATTGCCGCCCCCTGTGGCGGAATCCCCTTTATATGGCACAGGGTTTTTGGAAAACGGGTTTGAAAAAGGGAAAAAGGGTTTTTAAGGGCCCCTTTATGAGATATCCCATCACTTTTTTTTTTTTTTTTTAGCCCGGGCCCCAAAACGGAATTGTGAAAAAAAAAGGGGTTGCGAGAATTGAGGAAAACCCTTTTGTAGGGTGATGGGAATGGGGGGGTGAATGGGTGGGTTTTATGGCTAATGGGGGGGGGGGGTGGGGGGGGTGAATGAATTTAGGGAGGGGGTGGGGGAAGGGAATAGATGGGGGGTGATGGGTAATGGGTGAGTGAAGGGGGGGTGGTGATGGGTAAAGGGTGATTTTAATGGGGGGGGGTGGGTTTTGGGGATTGGGTGAGGAAGGGGGGGGGTGATGGGGAATGGGGGAGTGAAAAAGGGGGGGGGGGATGTGAATTGGTTTTTGGGGTTAATACTAAAATTTCTTTCACCATGATTTCAGAAAAGCAGAAGGGGCTATCTGGAGAGCGGGGGTTTTATGGGCCCTTTGGCCCACCAAAAACAGGTGGTGGGCCTAAGGCCCACCAATAGCCCTCCGCAGGAGCTAGCCAAAAAGTCCGCCCTAAGGGCGGCTTTGCGGCTAATTATTTCATAAAAAAGAGTAATTAGAACAATTACAGGAAAAGGCAATGAACACACTAACAACCTGTTTTTAAATGCCAGATTACTATAGATAAATTAAATAAATATATATTTTTGTGCTCTTTTTGTCTATAAATGTTTGCATAATTTCATAGAAAATACTTTTTTTCCGGATTCGCAGTAATGAAAGATACAGACTATGACGGTGTTGATGTTTTAGGGGTTCCATTGGTACTTTCAAACCAATCGCAAACTTGCATCGCGTATCACGGCGCGAAAATATGGAATGAATTGGACTTAAAAACAAAACCAACCTGGACTAGTTTTAAACATTGTCTCAAAAAGTTCCTCTTATTGCAATACCAGCAACAGTAATCATAAATAATTTGTGTATATATGTTTAAGTATTTTCATGTGTGTGTGTGTGTATAATGTGCGTATTTACTCGTATGTGTATGTGTGCGTATTTATCTGTATGTGTATGTAAGCGTATTTGTTCGTATGTGTATGTGTATGTGTGCGTATTTACTCTTATGTGTATGTGTGCGTATTTGCTCGCATGTGTATGTGTATGTATGCGTATTTGCTCGTATGAGCATGTGTATATATATGTGTGCGTATTTACTCGTATGTGTCTGTATGCGTATTTGCTTGTATGTGTATGTGTGCGTATTTGCTCGTATGTGTATGTGTATGTGTGCGTATTTACTCGTATGTGTATGTGTGCGTATTTGCTCGAATGTGTATGTGTATGTGTGCGTATTTGCTCGTATGTGTATGTGTATGCATGCGTATTTTCTCGTATGTGTATGTGTTTAATTAATTAAATATCTTCAAATGTGTATATGTAGGAGCCTTTTTAAGACAGTTTACTCTCAACAGGCTCAGCCAATATTATATAATTATGTTTTATGATCTATTGCATGTATAAATGTCTGGCTAAATAAATGTATAAAATCTAAAAATTACAACTCCCACTTCCACACCACTCCTAACACCAGCCTACTATCCCCCCATCACTACCACAACCACAACCATAACCACACCTCTCTCTATCCTTCCACAATATTCCATCCCCTTCCTCTACCCCCTACCACACTATAACCACGCCCAAATATTTCCCACCACTATCACAACCATAACCACACCTACCTCTTATCTTTCCTCAATATGCTATCCCCCTCCTTTCCCCCACCACACTATAACCACACCCTAATATCTCCCCCCACCACACTATAGCCACACCCCAATATCTCCCCCCACCACACTATAACTACACCCCAATATCTCCCCCCATCACACTATACCCACACCCCAATATCCCCCCCACCACACTATAACCCACACCCCAATATCTCCCCCCATCACACTATAGGCCACACCCAATATCTACCCCCCACCACACTATAAACCCCATCCTCTCCCCCTCTAACACACTATAACCATCCATCCCCACCCACAACCATTCCACATCATTTCCTCGCATCTCCCAGCCACTCGCACCCCCACCACCACACCCCACTTCCACCACCACACCTTCACCCCACCACCACACCCCACCACCACCACCACACCTTAGCCACACCCCAACCACACTTATGCGTTCTTGGTACAGTCAAGGACGGTGTATGTAGATGGGACCAGTGGTGCCCCTATGCAGCCTGGCAATTTCAAAACATTGACGCGTAAACAGTACAGAGATATAGTGGTCTAAGGTATAGCATAAAATGCAAGGTGTGAGGCAGGGGAGGAGGCAGGGGGGAGGGATTAGTGGTGGCAAGGTATAACAGGGGTGGTTACAAGGTGTTTGGCAGGTGAAAGGGAAGAGGAAGGGGTGTCAGTGGCTTACAAGGTTTATAAGGAAACACACACATTTTCTTCTTATTGACTCAGCCGTTCAGACTCAAGAGATTCCAATATTCCCGTCGCTTGGATTGAATGCTGAGAGAAAAAGAATTCCAACTTTAGAGAATTCCTGGATATCAGACGGTGTTACATCCTCTTCATTTCCACCATTACCTCCTCCTCCTCTTCCTCCTCCTCTGTTTCTCTTCTTCTTCCTCCTCCTCTTCCTCCTCCTCCTTATTTTCTTCTTCATTTCCACCATTATCTCCTCCTCCCCTTCCTCTTCTTTTACTCTTAATTTACACCATTACCTCCACCTCTTCCTCTTCTTCCTCTTTATTTTCCTCTTTATTTTCACTATTTCCTCCCCCTCTTCCTCTTTTTCCTCCTCCTTATTTTCCTCTTCATTTCCACCATTACCTCGTCTTCCTCTTCCTCTTCTTCCTCCTCCCTATTTTCCTCTTCATTTCCACCATTACCTCCTCCTCTTCCTCCTGCTCTTCCTCCCTTCATTTCTCCGTTTCCCCTCATAAGAGGTATCGTAAGCATCCTTTTCCCCTCATCTGCCTCCACTGTTTCTTATCCGATATCGGGAGTAATTGCTGTGTTATCGGTGGTTATCGGCTTTCTATTATATCTTATTAGAACTGAGGCTGGGTAATTTTCTCGTTAGGAAGCTGAATGTAGCGACGGGAAACTTAACATAATACAAAGGAATACAAAGGAAGAACAGACAGAAAATACAAAGGAAGAACAGACAGAACAAAGGAAGAACAGACAGTACAATGGAAGAACCAACAGTACAAAGGAAGAACAGAATGTACAAATGAAGAACAGACAGTACAGAGGAAGAACAGACAGTACAAAGGAAGAGCAAGCCGTACAAAGGAAGAACAGACAGTACAAAGGAAGAACAGACAGTACAAAGGAAGAACAGACAGTACAAAGGAAGAACAAGCCGTACAAAGGAAGAACAGACAGTACAAAGGAAGAACAGACAGTACAAAGGAAGAACAGACAGTACATAGGAAGAACAAACAATACAAAGGAAGAACAGACAGTACAAAGAATTAACAGACAGTATAAAGGAAGAACAGACAGTACAAAGGATGAACAGACATTATAAAGGAAGAACAGACAGTACAAAGGATGAACAGACATTATAAAGGAAGAACAGACAGTACAAAGGAAGACAGCTGAAGGAAAAAAGAGGAAGAGAGGGAGATAGTAGTGGTTGTGGTGGTGGTGGTATGGTGGATTTCTTAACCCCTCCACGCCCAGTTCTTTCCTTTGCTATAAAACAAATGTATAATGTATATAAAAAAATGTATGTTGTCGAGCCATAAAATTACGAAAAGTAACTGAAAATACCAAATTAGCTAGTCGACAAAGATACTAAATATATCATATCTAAAAAATATTGCTTATATTCCCTACAAATGTTCTAATAGTAGCCAAATTACAATGGAAATTACGTTCTGAGTCTCAAGGGGTTAAGGGGTTTCTTAGTTACTCATAGAAAGTGGTTTTGTTATGAGGCGTGCAGAGAATGAATGGAAATGAGGCTCCACTATCACTCCCCTCGACGCCTTAAATGCCTCCTCGACTCACACTGGTAGTCAGGAAGCAGTAACAGTTCAAGGAAAAACACTCATGGGATGCCTCGTTAGCAGTGATAAAATATAACGCCGCAACCACCTGACGTTCTTGGGTAACAATACTAAATAGAGATATAGATAAGAAAATGAGACTAAATCAGCTAAAATCGATGTGAATTAAGTAAAAAGGAAGGTGGTAGGAGGTTGATACTTTTTTTCGTGGTCTAAATACGTACAGTGTTTTTGGTTCCTCTTTTATCGGTTAAAGTTAATCAACTTAAATCGATGAATAGATCAGCTTAAAACGATAACTAAATCGGCTTAAATCGATGTGAATTAAATAGAAAAAGTAGGTGTAATGAAGATGAATATTTTTTAATTGTTCGTAATACAGTGTTTAAGGTTTATCATTTATCATTGTTCTTTATTATTGATGTGAATAAAAACAAAGTAGGTGGTAGGAAGATGATAAAGGTAGTAATAGACTAAATCGACTTAAATCCATCGCAACAAATTTTTAAAAAATAGGTGTAATGAAGATGATCAAGTTTTACATGTTCCAAATACAGTGTTTGTGCTTTCTCATTTATCACACTTATTTTTTTAATTGATGTGCATTAAGTGCAAAAGTAGGTGTGAGGCAAGTGATTTAGTGTTCTAAATACAGTGCTTTAGGGTTTTCTTACACCTCTTACATCATCGTTTTTTGTATTAGTGGTGTGAAGTGTCGTGAGAAATAAGTTTGAGTGCCAAAAATAGTCTTATCATAGATATTTCCTTATAATTGTAGTGTTTATTTTTTGGGGCTTTCGAAATAATAATCTTTCCTACAAATATCATAGGTTTTTTTGTATTAGTGGTGTGAAGTGTCGTGAAAAATATGTTTGAGTGCAAAAAAAAGTAAAAATTATCTTACCGTCTAGATATTTCATTTTATAAATGTAGTATTTATTTTTAGGGCTTTCGTATTACCAATCTTTCTCATCAATATCACAGTGTTCATTATTATTATTTTCTTTACCACCAACTCCCCTTTGGGTTTTTGTATCTTCATTCTTAAGTTTTATATATATATATATATATCAAGACCTTTATTTTTTTTTCCTTGCGAGCTTGTAATCTGTTATCTGGTTATTTTATGTCGTTAACTATTGACAAACAAAGTCTAAATTCTTTTCTTTATAGTTGACTGTAGAGGTTAATATTAACGTTAACATTATGAGGCTCCACGTCCTGCGTCAGTGTCTTCAGCTACGCCGGCGGGATGGAGGGAGGGGGACGGGCTGTCAGGATGTCGTGGTGGGTAGAATAGAAGCTTTAAAGGGACTGTTTATTAAAAGTGATTTTTAAAGAACTGTGAGATATTAGTGTCTAGGCCTCTAGGGGGCCAGGCCTTGTGGAGGGGGAGGAGGAGGAGGAGGAAGGAGGAGGAGGGGGAGGAGGAGGAAGGAGGAGGAGGAGGAGGAGGAGGAGGAGGAGGAGGAGGAGGAGGAGGTAATAAGGTGTGAAGTTTATTCCCTTGCGACTCCTTTTTCATCTGAAGTGAGAATTAATAGTCGACCATATTTTGAGTAATTTGCTATGTTGAGTCAAACAAATTGCAACAGTTTAATTTATTGTTAATTATTGTTTATTAAGTAGTTATTGATGACACATCCAAAATGGGATACAGGTTTCAACCCAGAAGCTACCTACTTTTCATAGTTTCAAAATGGCCGCCATTTATATATATATATATGACCCATTATCTCTACAACTACTCATTTTTAGCACAATAAGTCCAATACACTTGAATAGGAACATGATCCAGTGATTCTGAAAAAAACTTATTTTCAAACTCACATCACCCCTCTAAGCATGTAGGTCAAAGGTCAAGTTGTACAAAAATTGGTCAAATGACTGTTTTTAGGGGACATGTATTTTATGCATGATTAATATTTTGCGTCGCCTCTTAAAAAACTAGATTATAGAGTCACTGCCCTCCGTGGCAAAATTATTTTCAAGGTATGCAACTATGGATGGTGTACGTATGCCTGTATGGCACTAATAATCTGAATACATTTTCTTTTCTCAACCTTTTCTAGGTCTGTTTTAATACAAATTAGGCACCCCTGAATCCCACCCCACCCTCTTCGATGATCACCCTTCTTCCAACCACACCATCAACTTACCATAAGCTGCATGATCTCAGACAGTAATTGACCCCAACCCCATTGCATCATATTCCTTGCCAACTGTGATGAAAATTAATGTTTATATACACACAACAATAACTACCTGTTTTCCAGGAAACTCCCTGGTTCTATTATTAGCATGAAATATTATCTCTCTCCTAATATATATATTACCTCTCTCCCTGTGTGGGGCAGGTGTATCCAGCTTCTTTCCTGTGAATACAGGAGTGAGGCAAGGGTGCGTCCTTGCCCCATCACTTTTCAACGCTTGTATGGACTGGGTATTGGACAAGGTTGTAGATCAAAGTGATTGTGGAGCATCCGTCGGCAACACCAAGATCACTGATCTTGTTTTTGCCGATGATGCAGTAATCTTTGCTGAGTCGCTGGAGGTCCTGGTGATGGCTCTCGAGGCGCTGCACGAGGAGGCAAAGCCTTTGGGACTTTAGGTCTCCTGGCTCAAGACCAAGGTCCAGGTGTTTGGAGACTTACTAGATGAAGCAGTACAGTCTGTTCATGCGTGTGGCGAGGACATTGAGATCCTGGAAAGTTTTACATACCTTGGTAGCGCAGTCCATAATGACGGCGGGTCACGTCAAGAAGTCTTACGGCGGATTGGCATAGCCCACGGTGTTATGGGCTCGCTCAGCGGGAGTATTTGGCGTTGTCGGTACCTGTGCAGAAGGACAAAGATCTGGATCTTCAAGTCGCTTGTGATCCCTGTCTTACTCTATGGTTGTGAGACATGGACACTAAATAGTGACTTGAAGAGACGAATCAATGCCTTTGGTAATAAGTGTCTTCGCAGAATCATGGGGTATCGCTGGGATGATTACGTGTCAAATCAGCGATTGCACCGTGAGACTGAATCGAGGCCTATTACCTGCATAGTCCGTCAGCGCCAACTTCGACTATATGGGCATGTGGCACGCTACCCTGAAACTGATCTTTCCCATCGGGTTGTATCTGTAAGAGACAATCCGGCGTGGAGGAGGCCAAGGGGGCGCCCACAAGGCTCGTGGCTGGGGCAAGTTGATGTTTCTTGTCGAGAGCTGCTTGGTATGGGAAAGGAGCCTGCATGGGAACTCGCGCGTGGTGACCCCCGGGAGTGGCGTCGTAGGGTTGGCGAGGTGACGCGCCCCCCGGCGTATGCCCCCAATGATGGATTGATAATAGATATGTACATAGTGTCAGGTTGCTGTTATATAATAATGAGATGTGTATGCTACTTGGAATATCATGGTGTGTATGCAGCACATGCTTGGGTGTGTGTACTGTTCATGTACAGTGTTTTGGAGCATTTCAACGCTCAACTCAACATTGGCAGTCACTGATGTGTATGCCTGTTTGCGTACGTGGTAAGTCCAATATTATACAGCAGTGGATAAAAGTTTGGAAAGTTAAGCTTAAATAACAGCCAATATTAAAACTTTAAAAGGCCTATTTAGCATAGCATTTTAGGTAGAAAAACACTGGGTAGGAGTTAACTATCGCTACTGTGGTAGATTGATAGGGCCTATAGCATAGGCATAGCGGCCATTTTGTACCAGATTTTTCCATGGCAGGTAGCGTCACTATTGTTAAGTTAAGGAATGGTTTAACGATCAGCGCCGGGATATGGTGTGTAAAAATAGTGGGAGGACCAATGATCAACCGGCCCGTTAAGCACAACAATCGTATTAATCAATCGATGTGTCGGATTGAACGGTTTGCTCGCCATATGCCCCTTGGTCAGATATACGATATAGTGAACCTTAGAGAGCCTCCTGGGAGCAGTTAACATTCACCGTATCCGTCAAAATTTCAACAATGTGAATTGCGAAATGATATTAAGTCACGATCACTATTATGGTCATATTACAGTCACTGTTAGGGTAAAGTGAGGGTTCCCCTTCCTCATTATTCAAGTCACTGGTTACTACCTTTTAATCAATTTCATTGTCCATTGTTTGTCCCGTTGTTTGTCCCGAACAAGGGTTAGAGCCACAGTCAAGTTCTCTCTCTCTCTCTCTCTCTCTCTCTCTCTCTCTCTCCTCTCTCTCTCTCTCTCTCCTCTCTCTCTCTCTCTCTCTCTCTCTCTCTCTCTCTCTCTCTCTCTCTCTCTCTCTCTCTCTCTCTCTCCTGTGTGTTTGTGCCTGCGTGCGTGAGTGCGTGTGTGCGTGCGTGCTTGTATGTGTGTTTGTGTGTGTATTTATCTAGTTGTATTCATCTAGGTGTATTTTACAGGGCATGAGCTGCACTCGTATTGCCCCGTCTCCATATCAACATTCTTAACATTCATCTTTTTTTTAGTGTTGGACGAATCCATCACCCCGGGTGGCGGGTCACAATCTCCGGCTAACACCCGGTACCATTCACTGCTGAGTGAACAGCGGCTCGGGTTTTAAGGACTCAGCCCATCTATCTCCGCTCCACCCGGGGATCGAACCCGAGACTTCTCGATTGTGAGCCGAGCGTGCTACCTCTACACTACGGAGCACCCATATGTGTGCACACACACACACACACACACACACACACACACACACACACACACACACACACACACACACACACACACACACACACACACACACACACACACACACACTTCAATATAATTTTCAAATGTCATACAATTAATCAAATAGATACAATGCGGTGACATAAACTTACAAACAACTAGAGCAAAAAAAATTAATCACTGGAAAATGTTGTCCCTGCGAAGTAATAGTAAAGTTGAGGCAGGCAAGCAGGCAGGCAGGCAGCTTAATAAATACACGTTTTTATCATCACCACCAAACCCTCCACCGTATCGGCACTCATTAATGGCTATAATTTGATTGCATTAAATCAGGAATGATGAAATGGTCTGGACGACTACTTTAACCCGTAGAGCGCGGCTATGCCCATTTGGTCACTCAATAAGAAAACGCGAGTATGCCCAATTGGGCGGCTGCCAAACTCAAAATGATGGGCTAATTTTTCGGCCGGTGAAATCTGGGAACTCTACTTTACCTGAGAATGACCCAGGGGTCACACATAGGCTCAGTGACCCAGTGACCAGCATGGAAGGTGAAGGTGCTGACAGGTCTAATCTCTTTGCCCTATCGCGGGCAGAGAGATTAGAGAGGAAGACCCTTGCAGTCTGTTTTCTGTGAACGAGCTGTACAATGAATTCCATAAACCTCAACGCTCTTCATCTTGCAAGTACAATCATAAAATAACCACAAGACTTTAGCATAAACATTTTTTTTTAGCGGTTGCACAAATATATGGCGAATACATTGATACACATTCAAGTTTGTTTAGCGACTATAAGAATTCTGGCAAAAGTCCCGCGTACACAGAGATATTGTCACACAGGTATCCGCAGTTTACGGGTTCAGTAATAATTATTAATTTAGATTAATAATAACAGATATTAATAAAAAATAAATATTAAATAATGAAAGTTAATGTAATGATGTGTATTTCCCATAAAATATGACAAATCCTTTTTTTTTTTTTTTTGTGGTTTTCATGGATTTACGTATTGTTGTTTCTAGACACAACACTTTATTTTGATTCATTTGATTTTTTTTATTATATTTCATTATTATTCTTTGTTATCATTATTATGCATCATTATTATTTGATTTTACATGACTGACGCTATGAAAAGGATATTGATGTCACCTTTCACAGTGTCTCCATTTTAATACAATAACTTCAACGATAAAATTTACTGATAAAACATTTCGATCAGGGAAGTAACATTGTTTTTAGATCGTCACTACAGCACTAAAAAAAAAAATAGCACCCTAAACGATACATATTTCTTCTTCCTTTTAACATTCCTATCAGAAAATTCAGCTGATTATTTCAATCTGACTTTACCTGAAACTTAAACTCATAACCTAACCTAAACCTAACCCATATAATATAATTTCCAAAATACCGAGTTCCATCTCACGTTTTCCATTATCAGTGGAATAATAGAAGTTTTCACGGAGCTACATATCAGTGGAGTAAAGTTCAACCTTGACTGACTTAACTGACTGAATGAGTGACTTAACTGAGTGAATAACTGGAGTGAATAGCAAGCTGAGATGATAACAATAGCAAAGGTGATAAACATTTCTTCAATTCATATATATTGTATTGGCTTCCTGTGGGGTGTTTAAGAAAGGTTGAGCCACAGAAGACACAAGTGCTTGTGGGCCATTCGGACCCATGTATTGCTGTTTGTAGTAGTAGTATATATTAGACAAAAATGTGAGTGTAAACTCCAATCGAGTTGTTGCTGTCGTTGGTCACTGGTCAAAGTGCCTCGGGGTAGACCACGTTCCGTGTTATTCCACGGGGCGCCAACACTTCGAAGGCATCAGCACAGCCAACAGCCAACCCTTGATAGGCTGACGTAGAGTTGGCCGTGTGTGAACACGGGTGTAGGCAAGTTGACTTCCACGTAGCTCTTGGTTTGGGCCTGGCAATTGTTGATCGTCATGGCAAATGCAACACAGATTGGAAAATTACAGACGCCGCATGCGGAATCCAGTGCCAGACGCTGCTTGCGTGATGATGGGTACGCGAGGCAGGTAGAAGTCGTCGCCTCGGCTCGTGGATCGGATCGCGGATCGTGGCGCCTTTGGACTCGCCTTCGCCTTCGCCTCGGAAATATAATATACTAGCAGAAAGGGTGCCCTCCGGGCACCTTTCTCCTAGCTCCTGCGGAGGGCTGTGGGCCTGTGGCCCACAGTTTTGTTTCGGTTTTGAGCCGAAATTAGTGAAGGAAGTGAGAAAAACAGTGTCAAGTCTGATAAATAGAATAATTTGATTTACTATAATTAATAATAGTATCCCATAAAATGTTCATTCTCTCTAGTATGAATTTTAGAGAAAATTTTCAAGCAGAGACTATAGCAGCCACAGCCGTTTTTAGGTTGTTTTTGCTGGCCACGCCTACCAGGGTCAGCCACGCCCATCGAAACATAGCCTATGTTCTCCGTTAGGTCATGAGGATTTCAAATATGTGCGGCATGTGGGGTTTTGGCCATTCTAGCAGAGACTATAGCAGCCACAGCCGTTTTTAGGTTGTTTTTGCTGGCCACGCCAACAGGGTCGGTCACGCTCATCGAAACATAGCCTATGTTCTCCGCTGGGTCATGAGGATTCCAAATATGTGTGGCATGTGGGGTTTTGGCCATCTGTAGCCGAGTCTATAACGAACAGACATGTAATAGGTATTTTAGTCTGAACAAGGATAGAAATAAGTTAGCTAGATTGATTTATTACCGAGAGAGAGAGCGAGAAAAAGGTACGCCAGAATTCCTCTGAAACCGATAATTCTTCCAGCTTGTCAAACAAAGATTAAGGCATAGATAACAAAAAGTGTAAATTCAGCCTTCCTTTAGCTTTCATGATTGGCTGAAGAAAAAGTGAGAACAGTACATGTCTTGTCTATGATAGGTCCTCCAAGTTGTGACGCGATGTGACGTCATGGTTATAGGTTAGATGTGAAAAAAGTCTCATTCCTGAGGCAGAGAACTTTTGGTCCACGTAAGACACACACGTGACCGTGCGTAGAGTCCCACACGCGACCCGTTGTCGTGTGGGCAAGTTTGCCCACACGACACCGTGGGCAAAGAGCAACATTACCAGTGAACACGAGAGACGAGTGAACACGAGACACAGAGTGATAGACCTTGAACATTCTACACGCGAGTTGAACACGAGAGAAAAAGAGAGTTCCTGAACACTACAAGTGAATGAAAGTACTTTGTTATCCTTTATTAAACCAGGAAAGATAACCGACTGATTATTCCAACCCATGCATGACGAAAGTGCATGACAACCGGTGCAACAACAAAACCCGCACTAACAGTGGCAAACAGCGTTAACAGACACACAGACAGACAGACAGACACAGACAAATTTTGAGATTTATATATATATAGATATTCTTATAATATATAAATAAGTAAAATGTATACTATATAAATATAATATGTGAGTAAATGTTGTATAGTTCAATTATACCGTCAGAAGCAAATATTAACGCAAACACGGCTGTCCTGCCGGCTGGTAGCAGTACAGAGGAGCCCAGTAGCGGAGGAGCGGTAGGTGCTCGGTCAAGAGTCGAATATAATTTCGTGAAATTGAACACTGGCAGAGTTTGGATAGCTTACAACCGCTGCTAAACACAGTTTTAGCCCAAAACCTCCCTTCTAAATTATTCATTCGAGATGGAACCAAGCCGCTTACCATCTACGATTTATTTGCGATCTTTTTTAGCCTACTGTCACCAAAATTGAATTTACAGTTTCGGCTACCCAAAACAGACAGACAGACAGACACATGGCTACTGCTATAGTATATTAGATAGATAAGGTAGATAACATAAAATTAGGAAACATAGAAAAGGGAAAACATAGAAAGGTAAAACATAGGAAACAGGGAAATAATAGAAGGAGGGCAGGAAAGGATGGTGAGGAGGGAGGCTGGGCTGGGAGACGAAAAAGAGTGAGAGGGAAGAGATAAAACACTCCAAAGTTATGTTTAATGTACCTGATAACGTTAACACTCACGTCTTCTCGGTCCTGTAGTCAATACGTCCTTTACGTCTTACCTGAAAATATAAACAAAACAAATACCAGGCGACGGAAATTTGCAGATAATAAGAAAAAACACCAGCAAATTCCCCA
>JACEEZ010014040.1:27500-32500 GCA_016584305.1 Chionoecetes opilio
CACGAACGTCAACCTGCACCTGATGTCACCAACTCCTAGTAACACTTTGTATAGTACAGTAAGCTGTTTACAAGACTTAAATTTCAGCTATATTTACTCATGCTTTTTGTTTAGAGAGTACTGTGAGTAGTGTTATTCATGTCTTATAGTGTTATAGTGTTGTGTACTTTTTGTATAGACTAGGTAAAACACGTATATACGTAAATCCATTGAATTACAGATTTATTTACTCATGCTTGGTTATAGTGTTAGACAAGTGTTTGTGGGACCCTCGGACCCATGTATTGATGTTTGTAGTAGTAGTACATATTAGAAAACAATGTGAGTGTAAACTCCAATCGTGTTGTTGCTGTCGTTGGTCACTGGTGAAAGTACCTCGGGGATAGACCACGTTCCGTGTGATTTCACGGAGCGCCAACACTTTGACGGCATCAGCACAGCCAACCCTTGACAGGCTGACGTAGAGTTGGCCGTGCGTGAACACGGGTGTAGGCAAGTAGACGTAGCTCTTGGTCTGGCCCTGGCACTTGTTGATCGTCATAGCAAATGCAACACGGATGGGAAATTGCAGACACCGCATGCGTAATCCAGTGCCAGACGCTGCCTGCGTCACACGGTAGGTACGCGAGGCAGGTAGAAGTCGTCGCCTCGGCTGCTCGGTTGAAGCGCTTTACAGCGTAAATTGATCGTGATCGTTACGCCTTCGGACTCGCCTTCGTCTTCACCTCGGAAATATAATATATATTCTTATAATATATATAATAAGTATATATATAAGTATAATGTATATTATATAAGTATAATATATGAGTAAATGGTGTATAGTTAAAATATACCGTCAGATGCATATATCAACGCAAACACGGCTGTCCTGCCGGCCGGTAGCAGTACAGAGGAGCGCAGTAGCGGAGGAGTGGTTGGTACTCGATCGCGAGTCGAATACAATTTCGAGAAATTGAACGCTGGCAGAGTTTGGATAGCTTACAACCGCTGCTCAACACAGTTTAAAACCCAAAACGCCCCTTCAAAATGATTCAATCGAAATGGGACCCTGGACCAAGCCGCTTACCACCTTCGATTTATTTGCGATTTTTTTTAGCCTACTCCTATCAAAATAGAATTTACAGTTTCGGTTACCCATAACATACAGACAGACACACGGCTATTGCTATAGCAAAACAGACACAGACACACGGCTACTGCTATAGTATATTAGAAGATAAGGTGGATAATATAAAATTTACATAAGAAGGGAAATAATAGAAAGAGGACAGGAAAAGATGGTGAGGAGGGAGGTTGGGCTGGGTGACGAAGAAGAATAAGGGGGAAGAGATAAAACACTCCAAAGTTATGTTTAATGTATCTGATAACGTTAACACTCACGTTTTCTCGGTCCTGTAGTCAAATGTCATTTACATCTTACCTGAAAAAAAAGAAAAAATTACCAGGCGACCGAAATTTGCAGATAATAGAAAAAATCCAGCAATTCCCCAAAGCAGCCCCACAAAAACGTTAAGTCCATGAGTCTACGGAGTTAGTGAAATACGGCAATGCATTACCGCCGAGTTTCTTGCTGTTATCTAATACGCGTTTAAAAGTGTTTTTAGCCCAAAACCTCCTTCAAAATTATTCAATCGACATGGGACCAAGCGCCTACGATATATTTGCGATTTCTTTTAGCCTACTCTCATCAAAATTGAATTTACAGTTTCGGCTACCCAAATAGACAGACAGACAGACAGGCAGACAGACAGCCAGAAACGGCTACTCCTATAGTAATTAGATAGATAGATTCCATGGTTTACCCTATTTATTTGGGATCATTGTAGTGTTGTGTACTTGTACACAACACTACAATAATCCCATGAAACTACCCTAATTCTTTGGAAATACCCATAGCAACTAACAATGATATCACTCAAGTAATCACTTCCCTAAAAATAAGAAAGGGCACATCGATTATGTATCAGTAGAAATAATAAAAGAAAACAAAGAAATATTTGCCAAACCCCTTACAATACTGTTTAACCAATCTATTAGGACTGGTGTTTTCCCAACAAATTCAAGCTGGTTAAAGTAATTCCAATCCATAAATCTGGAAACAAAACTGATTTCTCCAACTATCGACCTATTTCTCATCTTACCTGTGTTCTCAATTTTTTTTGAATTATTAATGAAAAAGCACCTATTGATACTCTTAAGTAAAATGAACATACTATATGATAAACAATTTGGATTTAGACCTGGTTTTAATACCTTTGATGCCATCAATACCTACACATCTGCCCTATACACAGCACTAAATAACATCATATATATCATTTCAATCTTTATTGATTTTGGAAAAGCATTTGACACTGTTCAACCTAATATTCTACTTGACAAAATGTATCACTATGGAATTCGTTGCTGTATTCATGACTGGTTCAACTCATACCTAAGTAATAGGACCCAATATACAGTCTTCAACAATATCTCTTTCCCCACCAAATCAGTGCATCTAGGAGTACCTCAAGGTATTATACTGGGACCTATTCTGTTTCTATTATCCATCAATGACATATGTAACATATCTGAGACACTAAATACCATATTATTTGCCAATGATTCTACGCTTTACTTAATTGGTGACAAACCCACAAAACTAATCAATAGAGCAAATGCAGAGCTAGCTAAATTCTCGGAGTGGTGTTTGGCTAACCTGCCTAACTATAAATACAGCCAAGACATATTTCATGTTATCTACAAATACCACTACCAGATACCAACCAATACCAACTCTTAAAATTATAAATGATGGCATTACTCACGTATACAAAATAAAGATCCTTGGATTAATGTTTGACAAAAACTTAACTTTTAAACACCATGTGTCCAACCTCTATTTAAAATTATCTAGATTAATTCCACTCCTTCTCAAAGGCAAACCCTTCGCCACAGTTGAAGTTTTTAAATGCATGTATTGTGCTCACATTTATCTCCAGCTCAATTATTGTAATCTCATTTGGTCCACCACTTATCCCTGTCATTTAAACCATCTAAATGTACTCTATAAAAAAGTCATCAGAATAATGACCGACAGTGACTACTGCGAGCACACTCCTCCATTATTTAAATCCTAAAATAATTTGAATCTAAATGATTTATCAAAATTAAATATTGCATCTTTTATGTACAAACAATCAGCGTCTAACTACAATAATGACCAACTACTTCACAATTACCAAACCCGCAACCAACGCTCCCTGTCCATACCTAGTCATAGACTATCCCTATACAAACATTCCCTAATGTACCAACGTCCCAAGTTATGGAATGATATCCCTGTACATATCAAACATTCACCTAGCTTAAGCACTTTTAAACATGCATTAAAGAAACATTTATTATCATTATACTAGCTCTGTGTACTATTATCATAGTTATTATTATACGTGTACTTATTTTTTGTGTAATTCTTCACAGCAACTGTATAATATTATTTATTTCTAGTGTATATTATCCTGTAAATTAGTCTAAGTAAATTACTAACTATCATCGCCTGTTTATGTCAGTATTTGTTTAGTATTTATATACCTTGTGTTTATTTATTATGTTTTCTGTGTGTTTTCCCTCTCTCTCCACACCTTTGCCCAAAAAGCGTTTGCTTGTAAAGGGCTGTATGCAACCCCATATCCTGTTATAATCATTATAAAATATTGTAAAATGGCAAACATAATAAAGTGTTAAAGTTTTAAAGTGTATAGATGAATTAAATCACGTATATAAATATATTAAGTTATGCATATATTTACTTATGCTTGTTTATGATGTTAGATTCCATGCTACCATTTTTATTTGGGAGTACTGTAGTGTTGGGTGTAATTACGTGTGTTTGCTAGAATAAAAATCAAGTGAGCGGACGTCAGCCCAACAACCACCACGAGTATCTAATTCATGCAATCATCACATATTTAGTAGACTTTGGTGATTACTGTTTTAATTACCGATTATCAAATTTAGGCGTCAGTCTCCGCTACCTTTCCCCAACGCAGGCCGAACCACACCAACTCTGTTTTGCTTTTCAATATTTTTGTTATTTTTTGTTACCAAAAACTATAATTTTTTTTGTTTTTGTTTTGGCGACCACACAAACTTTTACGATTACACTCAATTTCCGCTTTGCAAAGTCGGACAGGCAGGTCAACACGTGGAAAACATGCATGCGGGAGGGGAAAAAGATTATGTTTTAGTAGTTAATCGTTAGTTAAATTCATGGCAGGATTTATTTTTAGGGAGAAAGCGCGTGTGATGAATGTCAGAATCACGAGTTTTATGACAGGTAGGGAGAGGTGAGTGAGGGGGGAAATGTGTGGCAGGGTAGCAGGGGCAGGTGGGCGTGGCAGGGTGGGGTACAGGTAGACAGGGGTGTAGCAGGGTGGGGTACAGGAAATAGGGGCATGGCAGGGTGGGGTACAGGGAGACAGGGGTGTGGCAGGGTGGGGTACAGGGACAGGGGCGTGACAGGGTGGGGTACAGGGAGACAGGGGCGTGGCAGGGAGGGGTACAGGGAGACAGGGGCGTGGCAGGGTAGAGTACAGGGAGGCAGGGGTGTGGCAGGTTGGGGTACAGGGAGACAGGGGCGTGGCAGGGTGGGGTACAGGGAGACAGGGGCGTGGCAGAGTGGGGTACAAGGAGACAGAGGCGTGGCAGAGTGGGTTACAGGGATACAGGGGCCTGGCAGGGCGGGGTACAGGGAGACAGGGGCGTGGCAGGGAGGGGTACAGGGAGACAGGGGCATGGCAGGGTGGGGTACAGGGAGACAGGGGCGTTGAAGGGAGGGTACATGGATACAGGGGCATGGCAGGGCGGGGTACAGGAGACAGGGGCAATAGAGGCATGGCAGGGATGGGTACAGGGAGACAGGGGCGTGGCAGGTTTGGGTACAAGGAGACAGGGGCGTGGCAGGTTTGGGTACAAGGAGACAGGGGCGTGGCAGGGTGGGGGTACAGGGAGACAGG
>JACEEZ010014040.1:37500-55000 GCA_016584305.1 Chionoecetes opilio
TATAGTACTACTACTACTACTATTACTACTATTACTACTACTACTACTACTACTACTACTACTACTAGTAGTACTACTGCTACAACAACAACAACAACAACAACAACAACTACTACTACTACTACTACTATCTCTATTCCCTTGTTACTGAGGACACGTATATTCTTAAATCTCCTCCAAACACAATTCAATACTGATCAAAGGAAAAGTCAAACACATAAAAAAGTTTGAGTCACCCGTAAAAAGAAAACGTGATCATTGAACTTTGATTAAATTTTGAGTTAATTTGGGAATCGTAATATACATGTAGATTGTGAGTCGCTTATGTGCCTTGTCAATCTTACTATGACACATGTTACATTTGGATATTTCTAGTGCATTTTATGTCCACTGAATGAAGTAAAGACACGGAAAGAGTAAGTATAGCTGGTAAAGTAAAGGAGTACAAGTGGGAATAATGAGATAACGTAAAGTAATGTACGTAGCAGAGTAAGATAAAGAGACATAAACAAAGACGCAGATGCTTATAGTCGAAGTTTTGTTAATTTTTTTGGGGCAATGAAAATATTTAGAAAAGGTCCTGGTATTGTGGAAATTTGTATCACAAACATATATTTAAAGTGAGTCTTACCTAATCATAACCCAGCTTCTATCTCATCCCGACAAAATACCCCAGCTAATCAACTAACTAGGATACTTATCGGTGGGTAGGGGGTTGAAATCGCTGTAGGCTTATATTAATACTGCCTGCTCTGTGATCCGAAGTGGTAGCGCGTGATCAGGGCCGCCCGTGAATGACGAAGGTGGAGGCGTTAGTTGTGGTTGGCGTCAAGGAAGCTGTTCAGGCTTAATAGACGCAGTTACCTTGACGCGGCGGATTGTTATCTGTGTGGAATTTTAACACGTCCTATTGTTTTATCACTTATATGTACAACATTAACATATGTACAAAACTCTTCTTTAATCAGAGAAAAGATGTTAATCCCATGAGGGCTGGAATGATACTGATTTCTCCGATGGGCGCGAGTCCCCTGCTACCAATACCTATGCCACGTGTATAATTACAGGTGGCCTAGAATCTAATGACGATAGCCAATGACCGCGCTTCAAACCAAGGTGCTAATTATATAAGGTGCAAATGCTTAATATTACTGGGAATGTTCAATTATTCTATCCCAGCACTGATCACTTACTCAAATTACCTTAATTATAACCCATCTCCATTTAAATTATACATATACATTCCTACTCACCCCTATGACGAGCGGACAATAACTCCCTCACTAGGGGGGGGGGGACAAACCACCACCACTACCAATTAAGAGAGGGTGTTTGGTGGATAATTTCCACAACTGGGGGCCGGCGAAAACTGAAGTTCCGCTTCATGTGACATCACCCCAGGCCACATAGCGCCGGAATATTTAAATAGTGGTTTCGGCACTCTGGTCTTTGTCTATTTTAAACTTAATAGCCCTGATAGAGGTACCAGTGAATATGCTGACATATACTTGATCGGGGAGAGAGTTATCTCCTGATGTTATAGTATCCCCAGTATAGTCATCACCATTGACCCTCAAATGGTTTAGGAGCTCATTATCAGCGGAAGTTCAGGGGACCTAGATAGGAGACTAGTCTACACTCAGATCTATTATATTTATTGAGAGATTTGAAGGTAATATTTGGACTGCCTGTCTACCATGATTATCCAAAATTGACACCTGATATCGGCAAATATTGTAGCCATTCCGCCATGTAATGAGTTCCTATGATATTCTTCCACCAACAATTTAGTAAGAGATGGCGTTTGGGGAATTAGTATGGGATGGCAGGTGGGATTTGGAAGATCAGCTTTTCAAATTCGATCTCGACCCTAATTATGCTCTCATGATCAAGGTCAGACTAATAAATTTGGTCAATTGTTCCTATGGGGGCTGGCTGAGGGACCAATAGCTGATATTCCTCAGGAAATACCTGCTTTTGTATGTTCTGACCCAAAACTTCAAAGGATCAGAGCTATCCCTTTTAATGGATGGAAGACTAAATTAGTAGCGTAACTAAGTTTGCTCAATAAGGAAAACCTTTCTATGTCTATCACAGGATCTGGTATCAATCAGGTCCCTTATATATTCAGATATGTCTGGCTGAGTGGAAACCTGTATAGGATCAATATTACACTCTTTCAGCCAGGTAGGGCCTTTAAATCATAATCCTGTATTTATTTTGAGGTTAATATTTCCTCGTGACACATTTTTATTAGGATTTTCATTAGTGGCTATGTATTGATTATGAATTGGAATATCACTTTCCTCTAATACCTCACTAATTGGTGTGGGCAAGAAAGTGGTTCCAATTTTGGTAATTAGTAGGGGTTGTGCATGACTAGGAATACTCTCCACTTGTTCGGCATGGTGAGTATGTGGGATGTGTCCCATTATTACCTTACCACCAGCACTGGTGAATATAGGAGACGTTATGTATTTTGATGGCCTTCCTTAGGTAACGGCCGAAATAATATGCGCCTATTATTAATTGGAAGGGACCATCAACGTTCTCGAAGAAATATACAGTATATATCTATATACTGTAATTAGTTTAACACCATTATCCCTCAGCCTTTCAGCTGTGTCTTTTAGTCCATTAACAGTTAAACTAATACCAATATTATTAACTACAGCAGCTACCCAACATTTATATCTTCCTAATTGGACTAGGGGTTGAAATATGTCAAAGCTTTGAGCCTCATTATTGGCGAGAAAACCTGATATGGCTAAGTTCACTTTAATAATTATGGGTAGTTGTAATAATTCAACTATATCCCTGCTTATGAAGGATCTTTGTGTACCACTGTCAAACATTGTCTTTACTATGACTGAATTACCATTATGGCACACCTTCAATTCGGCAGTAGGAACAGCTGCTGAACTACTCTTATTTGTGACTGCCATTTTAACTACTGTAGGGTCTGAGCTATTATCACTGTTAGGACAAAGAGCGATGTTATGAATAGATTGTTTACATTTCCTACAAGTTCTTAAGCTTATAGGGCATGCATTTGAAGCATGTTTACCACGGAGACAGGTTAGGCAATTACCAATTACCTTTCAAATCTCGTGTAACAATCTGAATAGATATTACATGTGGAGGGTGGATGTTCCCCCTCACATAAGGCACAATTTATTATTCGTACTTCACTAGAAGTCGCCCTGGATATAGGGATTGTATCTATTATTTCAGTAGGTCTAAGTGGTTTACTGGTAGGCTGAGAAGTTTGAATTCTTAATAACAGGCAGTTTGATTTGCGTAACAGGCGCAGGATAAATACCCACTAACGAGGGATCCTTAAATTCTGATGGTGGCTGATATAGCTGATTACCTTCAGGCGTAATAATCGTGATCTGCCTGTGGGGGGGTTCTTGCTTAATACCTTGTAAACTTTGGGTTAAAGAAGCTTTAGCTGTAGATGAAATATGAGCACACTCCAGTAATCCATCATATTCAATTACTTTATCGAGATATCTTTGACATTCGTGTTCATGATTGATAACACATTGGTGAATAAATTCTTTATCCCCTGCTTGTCTTAATTGAACTTCATATTGGAAGTAAAGCGCCTCATATTTATTCCATTGCTCATTTAACAATGGTAGACCTGTCTTTAAATTAATATAATCAATAGGAATTGCCTTAATAGCGTTCTCACATTTATTATATATCCTTGGGAGCATTGCTAGCTTAGCTGAAAATGAATGCTTAGCTAACTTCGCCATGATTTAGTTAATAACTAAGTCAAATAAAATATTAAATGAAAAATTAAGTCACTAAAAGGAATTGCTAGTTGATAATTAATTATTATATCCTATGTGCTGGAAGCGCCGTTGGCTGGCCTGTCAAGGTGCCTAACCAGGCCTATGACCAACCAGCACTTAACTATTACCACTAACTAAGGTTACGTAACTTCTGATGTTATCTACTACCTGGCATATGGTAGTTACCCGGCTGAGTCATTCCTGACGCCGCAAAACAGCCCGCCTCCAGCCTCATAACCAGCAATTGTGGTAGGCTCATAATTACACCTCACAATTAAGGACCACTTCGTGTCACATGAACATCAATATTCCTCACTCGGGGCACCATGTGGAAATTTTTATCACAAGCATATATTTAATGTGAGTCTTACCTAATCAAAACCCAGCTTCTATCTCATCCCGACACAATACCGCAGCTAATCAACTAACTAGGATACTTATCGGTGGATAGTGGGTTGAAATCGCTGTAGGCTTGTATTAATACTGCCTGCTCTGTGATCCGAAGTGGTAGCGCGTGATCAGGGCCGCCCGTGAATGACGAAGGAGGAGGCGTTAGTTGTGGTTGGCGTCAAGGAAGCTGTTCAGGCTTAATAGACGCAGTTACCTTGACGCGGCGGATTGTTATCTGTGTGGAATTTTAACACGTCCTATTGTTTTATCACTTATATGTACAACATTAACATATGTACAAATCTCTTCTTTAATCAGAGAAAAGATGTTAATCCCATGAGGGCTGGAATGATACTGATTTCTCCGATGGGCGCGAGTCCCCTGCTACCAATACCTATGCCACGTGTATAATTACAGGTGGCCCAGAATCTAATGACGATAGCCAATGACCGCGCTTCAAACCAAGGTGCTAATTATATAAGGTGCAAATGCTTAATATTACTGGGAATGTTCAATTATTCTATCCCAGCACTGATCACTTACTCAAATTACCTTAATTAAAACCCACCACCATTTAAATTATATATATACATTCCTACTCACCCCTATGACGAGCGGACAATAAATCCCTCACTATGGGGGGGGAAACAAACCACCACTCTACCAACTATGAGAGGGTGTTTGGTGGATAATTTCCACAGCTATTGCGAAATTTCAGAACTCAAAAGATAAAAAAAAAAAAAAATGTAGGTTAGTTAAATAGGTTAGAAGTTAGAAAGTTAAAGAAAATATCGTTAGAAATCGTTAGAAATCTCATAGTTAAAAAATATTTAGTAAGGGGAAACGAAATTTCAGAAAAAAAAAACTATATAAAAGATAAATTTAAGTTAGTTTTTCAGCTAATAACTACAAGCAAAGGTGTAAGGTCTCTATTAATGACGAACAAAAGGTGGCAAAGGTCCTAAGAAAATGACATATAAGTGAACTCTTATCATAAGTTACATAAGGATCAGATTCACCTACATGCATCTGTTTTCACACATTTACAAACGAAGGTGTGCGCCTGTGATGAGAACTATGACAAATAGACAAATAGGAGCGAAAGTCTTGGGAGTTCGACATTTCAGAATCAACACTATTATAGATTATCGCTATTTTTCCACATGACTGACTGACTTCCCCCTGATGTAAAAAAAAAATACAATGTCAAATTTGTCTCAATTCCTCTGTTTTAAATCTAGAAACAACGATGTACAGGAATAATAAAGAGGTTAATGCTAACAGGTGGGAATGAGGAGGGAGACAGTCTGAAATAAATACAATTGGAGTTTCTAAAAATGACTAAAGTAACCTATTTTTTTACGGTCTACGGTGATATTACTTTGGATTTAGTAACTATTCATGATAAATTTATCTCCTCCTTAAACAGAAAGTGAATAATCATGCAGGAAAAATGAATAAAACTGGAAACATAAATCATAAACCCTAATATTCAACGACCTAGCAAGTAGATACTTAACGAAAATAAGCACTTTTGTAATACTAACCCTTTCATGCACGAAAAGTTTAATAAGTTTTTCCGTCCACTGCAACATCCGTCTTATGCTCCCTAAGGGGCCCCGCGAAATGGCCAGACTGTTCGGCGATTTTTTTTTTATGTTATCAATTTCACCAACGTGTATTCTTTTCTCCTGGCATTATTATATATCATTGGTTTTGCAAGAGATTATTCTACCTTATGAAAGAAAAAAATAACAAGAAATGCAAATAAATAGCGGAATTTACCGACTCCGAAAAAATATTGAGTAAAGAGAAATAAGAAATACTTACGTTCACCACTTCGTAGCTCGAAACCTCCTGAGTCAACTTTTTATGGTTTATATGCCAATAAAAGCGGGTTTTTATGAGGATTCCACGCTACCATTATAATTTTCATATGACCATTATGGCCAGCTCGGGACACGTTGTAAAGGGACGACAAACACGCGCACAGGCTGCCTGCTGAGTAGAAACTGACCACAAAACCCTTATCATTTCACATCCACTCACACGAGAGAGTTAACAAATAGTTTATTTTATAGGTCTAGGATGGATCTTTGACGCAGAAAATTTTGACTGAATTCTAACAAAAAAATTATTTATGGCGAATTTTTAACAGTTTTTTGACACAATTCGCGTTAAAAGCTCAGATTGCAGACGGGCCCGTTTTGACGCGATCGCGTCATCATGCGTGAAAGGGCTAATATGAATAACAAACTTTTGAATCCTTTTATTTTTTCTTCTAATTTTTTATTCCATAACTTTATTTCCTAACTAAACAAAGGAGGATAATTGAAGATAATAAGAATTAAAAAAAATTGAGCTAGGTAACAAGTCTATTAAATCTTGTTCCGGGTAAATACTGCAGCGAAATATAATAAGCTTAAAATCCCATAAGCCCTAAGGATGAGAAGTACGATTCTTTAGAACGTATAATATAAATGATGACTAAAACTACAAAAAAACAAAAAAATTTAAGGAAAATTGCAAAGAAAACAAATAAAAAATATAAGACAAGGCACAAGGAGTGAAATATTTACATCACGTGATATCGAGAGAGAGAGAGAGAGAGAGAGAGAGAGGAAGGGGGGGGGGGGGGAAAAGGGGAGGGGGAAGGAGGAAGAGAGAGAAAAGAGGAGAGAGAAAGGAGGGGGAAGAGAGGAGAAGAGAGGACGAAGAGGGGAGAGAGAGAGAGAGAAGAGGGGAGAGAAGAGAGAGAGGGAGAGAAAAGAGAGAGAGAGAGAGAGAGAGAAGAGAGAGAGAAAAAAAAACCTACACAAACAAGAAGAAATTAATGAAAACAAAGGAAAAAAAAACTAAGAGAAAAAATACGAAAAAATTTAAAGTTTTCAAAATTAAGCGAATGAAAAAACGAAAAAAAATCAAAGATTTAAAAAAATTCCCAAACTTTCTTCCTTCAGGGAAGGGGGGGAAAGGGAGGGCGGGTAGCGGCAAATAAAGGGAAAAGAGGTGGTGATGAGAGAAGAGGGACGTAGGGAAAGATGAGGAAGAGAAAGGAAAAAAGGAAAATAATTTTGTTATGATTTTCTTTTCATCGAAAATTTTTGTAAAAATACCCAATTTCTTTTGTGTCATATGTTTTTTTTCACTTTTGACCCTTCTTAAACTCACCCAATTTTGAATCAAAAAGTTTTTGTTTTTTGCCCCAGAAAGTTATCAGAATGTAATGGATAGATGGAGGGGTAGCCCTTAATACAGGGCCATACACATCACACCCAATGACAGACAGATAGACGGACGAAAGACAAAGGTCGAGTATAAAGTTTTGATATAAGTATAGAATGATGAAAAAATTTAATTAAATAGTAAAAATTTTAAATGAAAGAGAAGAGGTAAAAAGTAGTAATGCAGTTGAAAAAGAATGCAGTGACCTTTGTAGTCTATTAGAAAGGCCCCTTGTTGCGCCGTACAGGGGGCGTGTGTGGTGGACGCGTTGGCTGGTGGACGGGTTGGGGGTTTGGGGGTTTGTGGTGCCGCGACATGGCCGCGGGGTACAGCTGCCACCTCACCCCGCGTGCACTTGCCTTTCGCAGCTGCTTTTATAGCATGTAAACGGGCTATTTAGACCAGTTTAGCCCCCTGGGGTGGAGCAGTCCCCTCCGCAGCGGTGGCCGCGTGTAGCATGACGGTGTGTGTAAGAGGAGACTGTTTAGGATCCCCGTAGTTTCAGTGGCATGAAAACCCAAATCCCAGCATTTTTGTGGACGGAAAAGGGCTTATGATTGGGCATGTACGCGGGGTTAGGTATCATGGTTGAGGGCACGGGGGGCAGGGCCATTTTTTATCATAGGGGCGGTAATAGGGCGAGGTGGTCGGGTGAGGGTGGGGGCTGAAAAGGGGGGCCCCAAAGCCATTCCCTTAACCTCGGCCTTGGGGGCAGGGGGATGGACCCGCGAAGGCTGGCTGCCCAGGGGTGCATGTTACTTTTCGGGACGAAACCCTAGGGTTTTTGTGCGTGTGCACGCCCCGGGGGTGCATGCAAGGCTGCGGGGAAATGCGTGGCCGGCAAACAGCAAGGAAATTTTGTTGGGGCCACTGGGCGGCGCTCTGCAAGAGGGCCCGGGGAAATCTGACGTGAGTGGACTGTTGGATTTTTTGGCGTCTTCTTGTTGTTTCTTGCTCGTTTTGTACGAGAGTGACTTGTGAAGGAAGTCCTTAGTCTTTACGTCGTCCCTCTTTTCCCCTGCCTTTTCGGAGATCTAGAAAGGCCAGCAGTTGCCCCCACTGGTGCCGCCTGGAGCAAACGCTGCCCACCCGCGTCCTGCGGCGGTGGCACGGGCAGCACACCCGTGGCGCTTGGGCCGCGTTAGTGTAGTGCCGTTCGGGGAAAGTTTCAACAAGGGGGAAAAGTTTTCTTAAAAATCTCCTCACGCTTGGGATTCTGCGGGGTTTCCCCCACCCGTTCGCAGGTCTTTTTTTTTTCCCCAAAATTTTACTTTGGGAAATGTTTTTCTTAATTTGAAGGGGAAAGCAACACCATGGGTAGAAAAGTAAGGATGTCCAAAGCACATGTCCCCTAAAGGGGCTATAGGGGTCTATAAAGGGCCAATATCATATTGATTTTTCGTTTTCCCAGCCTTATTTTTGAAAAAAAAAAAGTCGTCTAATCAACCCTGGTGGACCCCCAATCAACGGTGGTGGAAGGCCCCTCCCCCTCCAAAATGTGGTGGCCGTGTTCCCCCTGGCGGAAAATCAACTGAAAGGGGGTTTTTTTTAGGGGCAGGGTTTTACAAAAGGGGGGGGAAGGGGAAAGGGGGGGAAGGGGGGGAAAAAAATATTAAAAAGTTAAATTTTAGGGGGGGAACCAAACCCGGATTTTAATTTTAAGGAAATTTTTGGGGTTTGTGGGGGGTTGGGGTTTTTTTTTGTTTTGTTTTTGTGTGGGTTTTTTTTTGTTTTTGGTTTTGTGTGTTTTGTTTTTTGTTTTTGGTGGTGTGGGGTTTTGGGGGGTCCGGGGGGTGTGGGGTTTGTGTGGGGGGGGGTTTGGGGTTTTAGTTTTTTGTGTTTTTTTTTTTTTGTTTTTGTGGCATTGGTAAGGCCCAAAAAAGAAGGAATATTAGCAATTTTTATAGTTGTGTATATTAAATTTTTTTGATTTTTTAAGTCAAAGGGAAATGGGGAAAATGAAAAAAAGGTTAATGTTCTTTTTAATCACCCTTTTTAATCATGCTGAATTTATAAAAAATTTTTGTTTTAATGCATTTAAATTCAAAGGGGGGGGGGGGGGGGGGGGTGGGGAAAGGGGGGGGGGGGGGGGGGGGGGGGGGGGGGGGGGGGGGAAATAAAATGGAATTCAATTTAATTGTGATTTAATGTTTTTCTTTTTTTTTTTCAAGTCCGTTTTTACCTTTTATTTATTTATTATTATAATTACTATCATTTTATTTTATATTTTTATCATTATTTATTATACTATTAAAATTTATCATTAATACAAAAACGCTTTTTATTATTCATCATTTATTATATTTTTAGTTCATTTTAACCCCTACTAAAAAACATAATCATACCCCGCCCCACCAAACGAAGAGAACATTTTTGTTGCTTAAAATTAAAAAGACGAAGAATATAAAAAATTAAAAAATGGACAATTTTTAATAAAGGAAAGGGGGTGATGGAAAGGGAAACAAAAACACACACACACACAGACACCACACAACACACCAAACAACACAACACACACACCCAAACACACACACCCCCTCCCCCTTTACAACACACACATCACAACACACACACACGCGCACCAAAACTACACACAAAGGGGAAACTCCCACGTTTGAAAGACAAGCGGGAAATATGAAAAAAACCCGACAACTATGAAGTGAAAAACTGTATTTTTCTCCGGGGTTTCCCGCTCGCAGGACCCTTTTGTGAGACGTGTGCAAAGGTTTTCATGGATATTAACCCGTGTAGAAAATAAAGAGAAAGAGGGGGAGAGGGGAGGAGAGGGGGAGGAGGGAGGAAGGGAGGAGGAGAGAGGGGAGGAGAGAGAGGGGGAGGGAAAATGGAGAGAGAGAGGAGAGGGAGGAGAGTAGAGAGACGGAGAGAAGAGAGAGAGAGAAGAGAGAGAGAGAGAGAGGAGAGGAGAGAGAGGGGGAAAGGAGAGAGAAAAAGAAAAGAGAGGAGGAGAGAAGAGAGAGAGAGAGAGAGAGAGAGAGAGGAGAGAGAGAGAGAGAGAGGAGAGAAGAGGAGAGAGGAGAAGAGAGAGAGACGAGAGAGAGAGAGGAGAGGAGAGAGAGAGGGGAAGAGAGGAGAGAGGAGGAGATGAGAGAGAGAGAGGAGAGAGAGAGAGAAAAAGAGAGAGAGAGAGAGAGGAGAGAGAGAGAGAGAGAGGAGAGAGCGAGAGACAGAGAAAAGAGAGAGGAGAGAGAAAAGGAGAGGAGAGAGAGAGAGAGAGAGAGAGAGAGAGAGAGAGAGAGAGAGAGGGGAGAGAGAGAGAGGGGAAGAGAGGAGAGAGAGAGAAAAGAAGAGAGAGCCGAAACGAGAAAAGGGGGAGAGAGAGAGAGAGAGAGAGGGGAGAGAGAGAGAGAAGAGAGAGAGAAGAGAGAGAGAGAGAGAGGAGAGAGAGAGGGTTTACACAAACTAAAACTATACTTATTCATCTAATATATCAATCATAAAATAATATAACCCGAAAGTGTGTCTGTGTGTTGGCGATAGGTGCCGCCCCAGTAACCCAATCCATCTATGGCACAGTTTTGGAACCAGGGGGACCAGGGGAACATTTTAAGCCCCCTTGAGATGACCCGAAAACTTTAGTTTTTTTGTTAGCAGCTATTAGCGAAAATTTGTGAAAAAAAGGGGGGTTTGCGAAAATTTGAGGGAAACCTTGATGTAGGGTGATGGGTAATGGGTGAGTGAATGGGTGGGGTGATGGGTAATGGGTGTGGGGTGAGGGTGAGTGAATGGGCTGGGGGGATGGGTGATGGGTGAGGGAATAGGTGGGGGGGATGGGTAAGGGGGGAGTGAATGGGTGTGTGGTATGGGTAATGGGTGAGTGAATGGGTGGGGGTGTTTGGTAAGGGTGAGTGAATGGGTGGGGGGGTGATGGGTAAGGGGGTGAGTGAATGGGTTGGCGGTGATGTGAAGTGTTGGCTTTAATACATACATTTTACATCCATGTTTTGAGAAGGCTAGAAGGGCTATCTGGAGGGTTTGTGTTTGGGGGCCTTCGGCCCAACCAAACACAGGTGGTCGGCCGAAGGCCACCAATAGCCTCCGCAGGTGCTAGCCAAAAAGTCCGCCCGGAGGCGGCGGCTAGTATATATGGGAGTAGCGGTGTGTCTGTCTGTCTGTGGGGTCTGTCTGTTTTTGGGGAGCCGAAACCCGTAAATTCAATTTGATGAGAGTAGGCTCAAAAAATCGCACATAAATCGTAGATGGTAAGCAGTTGGTCCAGTCGATTTAATCATTTGAAGGGGGATTTGGGCTAAACACACTTTAGGAGTATTAAAATCTAGGAAAAAATTCTGCGATAGCGTCCAAACGTATTCCATAAAAAACCCGTTTGAAATAAAAGAAAGTTTGTTGGTTTGGGCTTGTGAGTGTGTGTGTGTTGGAAAACAAACGGAACAAAAAAAGGGTTGGAATACACGGAACACAAGGTTTGGAAAACACCCGGAAAAACAAAAGGGTTGGAATCACACGGAAAACAAAGGGGTTTTTGGGAAACCCCACGGAACACGAAAGGGTTTGGAAATTTAAAAACCCGGACAAAAAAAGGGGGTTTGGGAAACACACGGAACACACAGGGTTTGGGGAAAACACACCCCGGAAACCCCAAAAAGGGTTTGGGAAACCCCCGGCCCCCAAGGGGGGGAAACACGAAAAAAGGGTTTGGGGAACACCCCGGAACGGGGGTTTCCCCCAACCCCCCCCGGTAATCACCAAAGGTTCCCCGAGCCCTTTTAAAACCCCCCCAAAAAACCCCCGCAACCCAAAACCCAATTTTGGGGAAATGTTTGCAAAACACATTTTGTCTAAAATTTCATATACTACTACAAAAAATTCAATACATGGGTCCAAGGGCCCCCCAAGCCCCCTTGGGAAAAATTGGAGTAAACCATTGTCGTTTTTTGTGTTGGTCCCCCCGGGGTGTCTGTTTTGGGTAACCCCAAAAATGTTTAAAATTTAATTTTATGAGAGGGAGGACTCCAAAAAACGTAAATAAAAACGTGGTGAAAGCGGTTTGGGGCCCATGAGATTGAATCATTTTTAAAGGGGGGTTTTTGGGGTAAAAAAAAAGTTTTAAGAGTATTTTTGGGAAAAAAGGTAAAAACCCGCGTTACGTCTTGCCCCATTCCACAAGTTTAGTTGATTATGGACTTAACCTTTTTTGTGTGCGTGTGTGTGGAAAGGGGTGTGCTTGGGGAAACACACGGAAAAAACAAAGGGTTGGAACACACGGAAAAAATGGGCTTAAACCCCAAGGGACTTTGGGCCCGTTTAAACCAAAAGACAGCAACAACCCCCGATTGGAGTTTGCAACACATGTCTAATTTTATATCTACTCCCTTTTCAAAAAATCAATAAATGGGTACGAAGGGCCCACAAGCACTGGTCTAATTTTAAATATAAAGGGGTAGCCCTGGGTTTTTTGGTGTGTTTTTTGTCCCCAAATTTTTGGGGAAACCCCGAAAAAATTTTAAATTCAATTTTTTATGACAGTAGTATAAAAAAGTTGAAAAAAAAAATCGTAGGGGGGGTAAGCGGCCTGGTCCCATGTCGATTGAATTTAAATTTGGGAAGTGGGTATGGGCCCAAAAAAAAACTTTTGGGGTATTATATTACAGGAAAAAATCTGCGGTAAGTTTGCCGCATTCCCCAAAATCAGTAGATCATGGACTTTTGGTGGGGTTTTTAGTGGGTGTTGGTAAGATAAAATACTTTTAAACCATTTTTGGGGGAAAATTTGTGGTTTTCCCAAAATTTCAAGGTTTTTGACATACCCAAAACGACCCCCCCGTAGGGGCAAAAATGGTTGGGGTCCCGAGCCCCCAATGGGGAAAAGCAAGGGAAAGCTACACGCCCAGAAAAAAAAACTCTACCAATCGAGGGCATCCGAGGGTGGGGGGGGGGGTGTTTTGGAAATTTAAAGGAACACAAAGGGGTTTTAAAATCCCAAAAGGAAACCCTGGTCTACCCCGAGGCACTTTTCCAGTGACCAACGACCCGCAACAAAAACGATTGGAGTTTGCAAAAACATTTGGTTTGGGGCCCCCCCAAAATAAAAAATCATCAATACTGGGGCCCAAGGGCCCACAAGCATTTGTTTTGAAACCCATAAACAGTTTAAATTTTTTTCCTTTATTTTTTTATTGGTTTGACATTTTTCGAGACCAAACCCCAGAATTTAGTTAATGAAAAACTTTTAAACATGTTCCTAAAAAACCCAAATTTATAAAAAATTAACCATAACCCAATTTTTTCCCTTTTTATACTCTTTTTTTTTCCTTTCCTTTTTTTCCCCCTTCTTTTCCTCTCTACTCTCTCTCTCTCTCTCTCTCTCTCTCTCTTTTCCCCCTTTTTTTTCCCTTTTTTTCCCCTTCCCTTTTTTCTTCCCTCTTTTCTCTCTCCCCTCTCTCTCTCTTTTCTCTCTTTTCCCCCCAAAAAAACCCCCCCCAAAAATCCATAAGAAAACCCTTCCCAACCCTGCCCAAAAAACATCCCTTTTTTTAAAAAAATTTTTTTGTTACCCTTCGAATTTCCCCTTTATTTTTTTTCAGGGGGTTTATTCCCCCCATCCGATACATGATTTTAAAATTAAAAAAAGGTCCCCCAAATCCGTTCACCCAACGGGGTTTAAGGCCCAAAAGGGAAAAAAAAAAAGAAAAATCTTCAAATTCCTTTTGGCCCTTTTTAAAGAGTCCAGAGAATAGAGGGGGGGACGTGACATTTCCCGCCTTGGTCAGCAAATAGCCCTGAAATTGGAATTTATATTTAAACCAAAACTGAAACCAGGGACGGCCCCCCCCCAAAAAGAAAAAGGGGGAAAGATAGGGGAAAAAGTGGTTTTGTGTGTGTGTGTGTGGTGGTGTGTGTGTGTTTGGGGTGTGTGTGGTTTTGTGTGTGGGGGTGTGGCCCCTGTGTTGGGGTGTTTTTTGTGTGGTGTGTGTGGTTGTGGGGGTGTGTTGTGTGGTTTTGGGGGTGTGTTTTGTGTTTTTGTGTGGGTGTGTGTGTGTTTGTGTGTGGGGGGGGGGGGGTGTGGAGGGGGGGGGGGACCCAAATTTGGGGGGAAAGGGGGGGGGGAAAGGTGGGGTGGGGGGGTGGGTTTTGTTGGCTTTCCCCCTTTTTGTGGGTGGGGGTTTTTTTTTTTTTTTTTTTTTTTTTGTTTTTTTTTTCCCCTTGTTTTTTCCCTTTTTTTTCTCCCCCCCCCCTTTTTTTTTTTTCTCTTTTTTTTCCCTTTTTTTTCCTTTTCCCCCTTTTTCCCCCCCTTTTTTCTCCTTTTCTCTTCTCTCCTCTCTCTTCTCTCTCTCTCATTTTTTTTTTTTTTTTCTCTCTCAGTAGTATTTCAGTTCCCCCGGGAGGAAACGTGGAACAACTCATGGGTTTCCCGCCCCTCCGCGAATACATTTTAGCCCTGGGGCGCGGGCGGTAGAGATGTTTTTCTTGACAGTTTTGGGCGAGGAAACTGGGGTTTTGGGGTTGTGGGGGTGTGTGTGGGGTTGTGTGTGTGTGGGGTGTGGGGTGTGTGTGGATTCTCTAGTTATCAGTTGTATTTTTCAGGGGGCCCAAAACAAAATTTTGGGTCGTGTGGGGCCCCTTTTTATAAACATTTGTATCATTCATCCTTAGGGCTTTTTGTTGGCCGAAAACCCCGCACCCCGGAGAGAGGTCACAAACCCGGTTAAAAACCCGGTTTCCCCTTCATGTGGGGGACAAAAAGGTTGGGTTTTTTAAAGGAAAAAAAACCCAAAAGTTTTCCGTTTCCCCCCGGGGGTCCCCGGGGGTTCCGGTTGGAAACCCTGCGTGCTAAACCCCCTACACTACGGGGTAAACCCCTTTCCCCGGAGTGTGTGGGTGGGTGGGTGTTGTGTTGGGGGTGTGTGTGGTAATGGTGTTTTTGGGAAAACGTTTGTGTGTGTGTGTGGGTGTGTGTGTGGTGTGTGTGTGTGGTGTTTTGGATGTGGTGGGGGTGTGTGTGGGGTGGGGGGTTGGGTGGGGGGGGTGTGGGGGGTTGGGGGGTGGGGGGAGGGGGAATTGGGGAAGGGGTGGGGTGTGGGGGGTGTGGGTGTTTGGGGTAGGTGTGGTTTTGAAAAGAAAAGAGGGGAGAGAGAGAGAGAGAAAAGAGGAGGAGAGAGAGAGGAGAGGGAGAGGGGGAGAAGGGGAGAGAGAGAAGAGAGAGGAGGGACGAGAGAGGGAGAGAAAGAAAAGAGGGGAAGGAGGAAAAGAGAGAGAGACGGGAGAGGGGAGAGAGAGGAAACCCAGAGAAGAGAGGAGAGAGAGGAGAGAGAGAGAGAGAGGGGGGAAAAAAAAAGAGAAGAGGGAAGGGGGAAAAAAAAAAAGGGGAAGGGAGAAGGGAAAGAAAGAAAAAGGGGAAAAAGGGGGAGGGGAGAGAGAGAGAGAGAGAGAGAGAGGGAGAGGGGAGGAGAGAGAAAAGGGGGAGAGAGAGGAGAGGAGAGAGAGAAAAGAGAGAGAGAAGAGGGGAGAGAGAGAGGGGGAAAAAGAGAGAGAGAGAAAGAGAGGGGAAAGAGAGAGAGGAGAGGGGAGAGAGAGAAGAAGGAGAGAGGATGAGAGAAGAGGAGAGAGAGAGAGAGAGGGGAGGAGGAGAAGAGGGGAGAGAGAGAGAGAGAGAGGGGAAGAGAGAAGAGAGAGGGGAGAGAGAGAGGGGGAGAGAGAGAGACCCAAGAGGGGAAAGGGAGAGAGAGGGAAAAGGGGAGAGAGGGAGCCCAGAAGAGAGGGAAGAGAGAGAGAGGGGAGAGAGAAAAGAGAGAGAGACGAAAAGAGAGAGAGAGAGGAGGGGAGAAGGAGAGAGAGAGAAAGAAGGAGCGAGAGAGAGAGAGGGGAGAGAGAGAAGAGAGAGAGAGAGGGGAGAGATGAGAGAGAGAGGAGAGGGGAGAGGAGAGAGAGAGGAGGGAGAAGGAAAGAAAGGGAGAGAAGAAAAAGAAGAGAGAAAAGGGGAAATGTAACGAAATTTAAAGAAAGGAAAAATTAAACTTAAAAAAGGGGGTGAAAAAGAATTTTAAAAAAAATTTTAATTTTGGGCACGAAGAAAACAAGGGAAGGGACAATTAAAGGCCCCCAGGAAAAGGGGAAAAGGGAAGAAAGAGAAGGAAGGGAGGAAGGAGAAGCTTAAAATTGAAGGGAGGGAGAGGAAAGAGGGAGAAAAAAGAAAAGAAGAAGGAGAAGAGAGGGGAAAAAAAAAAAAAAAAAGGGGAGGGGGGAAAAGGAGGGGGAAGTTAGCCCGTTATTTTAAAAAAAGAGGAATTAAAGAAAATTTTTTTAAAAGAGGAAACCGAGGGACTGTTTTAAATTTTAAACTAAAAAAAATAAAGGGGAAAAAAAATTTTAAATAAAATTTTACCTATTTGGCACTTTTAAATATAAAAAATTATGCTGTTTAAAAATCAAGGGCTGGGGAACCAAAGTTTTCGAAAAACAAGGGGGCCCCCAATTTGGTGTTAGCCTTAAAACCCCACCCCAAAAAATAATGTGGAGAAAAAAAAAATTTGGGGCAAAGGGGGGAAATAAAATTTCCAAAAAATAAAAGGGGGGTGTAACCGCAAACCGTTTTGCTAAAAAAAGAGGAAATTGGGTTTTTTGGTTTAAAAGGCGCAACGGAAAGGTCCCGCCCTTCCCCCAAAACCCCGGGGGAAAAATTGGCAAAAAAAAAACCCAAAAGTGGATGAGGGTGGACGCCTATGCTTAAAATTTAGGGGTTGTAAAATTTTTTTAGAAAATTTTATTAATTTGCTAATTTAGTTAAATTGGTTCAAAAGGGCTGGCCCCCACCCCAAAAAAAAAAGGAAACCCAAAACCAAACCGTTTTGTTTTTTTTTGGTTTTAATATTAACACGGGGGGAAGACCCAAAAAAAAAAAAAAGTTTGTTAGGAAAATAAAGAAAAATTTTTTAGAAATAGAGGGGGGAATAAAGGAAAATTAAAAGAAAAAATAAAAATAAAAAAAAGGTGGGTGGGGCCAAATTTTTTCAATTATTACAAAAAAACCTATTTATCCCTTTTTTTTAAAAAAAAAATTTAAAATGTTGATACGGTGTGCTACTTACAATGGGTATTTCAGA
>JACEEZ010014040.1:57500-64185 GCA_016584305.1 Chionoecetes opilio
CCTCGATCCTACTGATATATTCGCCACCACACACTTCGACCAAGGACAAATAAGTAAACAAATCAGATCTGAAATTAATGAAATAGAATAGATTGGTAAAAAAATATTAAGCAAACAAATAAATCAATATATAAACAAATCATCAATATAAAAAAAAAAAATATCAACAAATACATATCAACATATACACAAATAATTTATAAATAAAAATAAAATTGAAATTAAAATAAAACCGAGAAAGCTTGTCAGATACGAGTATTTTCCTGCGACTTTTATTATATCGAGTTAAAAATGAAAGGGCGATGAATCAGGGGAAAAAAAGGAAGGTCAAAGCATTAAAGGTCAAACGTTATATATGCACGTACACTACCCATGCATCAAGGACCTGATCTTGGAACACAACAATATTCGCTTCACTAAGTATTGCTCGAAAAAAAAGAGAAATTGAGCAAACAGATGTAAGACAAATGGTCTGTCAATATTTGTAATCTTATCAAAGATGAGGAATTCAGAACATTCCTCCATTTATGATTACGAGACGCTTGATAATATGATAGATAGATATAAGCTACTATGATAATATATATATATAATAAAAATATATATATATATGTATATTTATACATATATATAATATAGATATATATAATATATATATATATATATATTATATATATATATATATTATATATATATTATATATATATAGATATATATATATATATATAAATATATATATATATATATATAATATAATACGTATATATATATATAATATATAATACGTATATATATATATATATATATATTATATATATATATATATTATAATATATATATATTATATATATAATATATATATACTATATATATATATATATATATATATATATATATATATATATATATATATATATATTATATTATAGTTATATATATATTTAATATTATAATAGAATATAATAGATAGATAGATATAAGGCAGATAGCACAACAATGGCGAAAGATTTATGCATTTTGAAGGGAAACTAGTAGAAATTAAATAAATATAAGGTATATAACGGAATAATTTCTTAAAGTTTGCTGAGAGTACATTGATGAAGCAATTACTGCATCAGCCACCCCGAAAAAGGCCGTTCCATTAGTAGTACTTGTAGCTGGAAATATTGAAGACAAAGGGTATGAATTCCCTGAATGAAGGCCCCCTTCGCCTTCCTAAATGCCTTCCTAAGTCTTATTCTCTCTTCCATTAAGATAGAAGAAAAAATGGATACAAAAAGGTGCTATCTTTAGGTATGAAAATGGTAAAGGAACGCGAAACCTCTTGTTGCGAATTTGTAGTGTTCGAAAATATGAGACAAGTGAATAACTTGTAACAAGTAGATAAGTGATATATATATATATATATATATATAAAATATATATATATATATAATATATATTATAATATAAATATAAAAACATATATATATATATATTATTATATATATAATATATATATATATATATACATATATATAATATAAAATATAATACATATATATATATACATATATATATATAAATATTATATACATATATATAATATATATAATATATATAATATATATATATATAATATATTATATATTATATATATATATATATAACATATATATATATATATATACATATATATATATATATATATATACATATAAGATATATATATATATATATAATATATATATATATATATATAAAATATATATATATATAATATATATATATATACATATATATATATATATATATATAATATATATATATATATATAGCATATATATACATATATATACATATATATAATATATATATATATATATATATATATATATATATATATAAAATATATATATATAATATATATATATATATATATATATATATATATATATATATATACGTATATACGGATAAATATGCGACAAGAGAGTGGATTGGCGATAGGATAAAGATAATACAAACAAGTGGATAGGTGTCATGATACAGATGAGAAATGTAAGTAAATAATTTGGTACATAAAACACAGTTTGAAGCAGGAATAACCTTTCATTCCATCTTCGACCATTCTTTCCCTATCATCTTTCTTGCAATCTTATACTGTTTTTATAGATAAGAAAAGCTACGTACACACACCACAGGAGACGTTGAAGATAAGCAAAAAAAAAAACAATGTCCTTCTCACTAGCCTAATAATTTCAAACACCATAAAACAAAGCAATAAAAAATACCAAACAAGCACTTCCATCGATATAAACACACGTAAATACACATGTTTTTTCTCCTTCATAACACAACAAAGGGACATGTGAGCCAATCAAACAGGTCAAGTACATGTTCGAACCATGAGTGTACCTTGTATGTTTACTCGTAAGTCTGAAGAGATATGTTTGTCTGTTGGAATGAGTGATGGAGAAAAACCCGGGAAGAATCAGTAGCACTTTATTTCTCTAACGTTTCGACTAAATTTTCTTCAGAGAGAATGAGACAAGCTAATAGATACACATACTTATATACCCTCTCGATGTGTTTGCAAGCATGTATATCTGTAAGCTTGTCTCATTCTCTCTGAAGAAAACTTAGTCGCAACGTTAGAGAAATCAAGTGCTACTGCTTCTTCCCGGGTTTTTCTCCATCACTCATTCCAACAATTTGTCTCAATCTATTTCGATATGATTGTCTGTCTAATAGTGTTCTATTGAGGCTTACTTAGAATAGCAGGACATATCGTATCAAGCTAAGACGTACGTATAAGACAGATGGTGGAGATGTTTGAGTATAAGGGTATTTGACGCTTTGAACTTATGTGGTGTTAGATTGATGTTCACTTCTAGATGCACCTTACTGTCTGTCTAAGAGGATTTTTATATTTACTGACTACGATATCAGAGCGTCGCATATCAAGCCAGGTCGTGTGAGGCAGACAGCGGCGAGGAAGAATATTTGACGTTTGATTTTTGTTTTTTTTAAATAATAAGAGACTGACCATGGCAACATCAACAAAAATAGTAAAAAGTCCGTTAGCTGCCATTCCCTATAGAGTAGAAAGTAGGAGAATAAAAAAATTGGTAGAGACAATTTAGTTAGGGCCCAATTTAAGAATTTATTTAATTGTGACTTTTGGGGAACCAATTTAGATTTTATGTGATGTAAGATTGATGGTTATTTAAAGATGCTCCTTCTACCTCGACCTGTGGCTAAAGTGTGGTGAGTGTGGCTGGAGTGTGGCTGGGTGTGGCTGGAGTGAGGTAAGTGTAGTGGAAGCGCCTCGCTCACCACACTAAACACTCGCCTCCAGGTGGTATACATTTTTTGTTGAGTCATCTCGTTTGTTTTCTGCTTTTCTCTGAGGCTTACGACGATGCGTTTTAAGTATTCTCGCCCTGAATGTACATAATATAGCCCCTTTGAGTTGTTGGTCTGTTTTTTTTGTGTGTGTATCTAAGACTGGAAAATATATATTTCATCGCAAACAGGAATTATATTTTACAAGCATCTCCTTGGGTTTACACCAACCGCCTACATGGTGATAAAATGTGTGTGTGTGTGTGTGTGTGTGTGTGTGTGTGTGTGTGTGTGTTGTGTGTGTGTGTGTCTACTTTGTTGTAGCATACAGGGCGTGAGATATAATATTTGTGTGGTCTTGTCTCCCTATTTCCATGTGTGTAAATGTGTGTGTCATTCACCCATGGTCTTGTCCACGCGAGCTGGCTCGCGATCGCCAGTTTCACCCTCTCAGTGCGAGCTTGGAGCTCATTATTACCGATCTTTGGGCAATGTGTGTGTGTGTGTGTGTGTGTGTGTGTGTGTGTGTGTGTGTGTGTGTGTGTGTGTGTGTGTGTGTGTGTGTGTGTGTGTGTGTGTGTGTGTGTGTGTGTGTGTGTGTGTGTGTGTGTGTGTGTGTGTGTGTGCGTGTGTGTGTGTGTGTGTGTGCGTGTGTGTGTGTGTGTTGTTAAGTGTTTTGTGTTGCAACGTGTACGGAAAGCGAGTGTTTTGATCTCACAAAGAGGTGGAAGGTAAGGTGTTGCTGTTCCTTTGTACTCCAAACAGCAAGTGTAACTATGATCTATAATTATATAATTGAATTTCCACCGGTGAGAGGGACGCCGCGGCCTTTTTACTCCTTTACTCCTCTTGAGGGAACCATCAAAGAGCATCTGCAGATGTGTTCCTTTAGTCTGCACAGGTTTTGTTTTACTATCGTCTTAAAAAATGTTGATGCATATTACGGTTGTGTTCTGGAGATGTTTGTTGTTCCCTTTCTTCCCCTCTCCCCCTTAGGGCATGTCAGGGGTATCTGTGGGAGGCCCTGATGGTATATTGCAAGAGACACTACCGCCCACAAGTCTACGGTTGGTTAACGGTTGACAAGGGAAGAGTTGACAAGATTGTTAACTAAGGAGACGATGGTGAAGAGGAACTATATATGAAACGATACTAAGCGTCAAAGGTCACAAGAAGAAGAAGAAAAAGAAAAAGAAGAAGAAGAAGAAAAGAAAAAAAAGTTACTACATCAAGCATCGTAAAAGGGAACACTAAAGAAGGGACGGCTGAATGGTAGACTAAATCAGTTGAATACATCATGGTATTGTATATTCTTGTCACAGTTGTACGTAATGACAGCTACGTAAAGGTTTTCTTTAGGTTTGAATAAATGTCCCCTCCTACTCCCTGGTCCTCTACCTCTCCCTCCCCGTCCGTCTCCCATGCACCAACACGAAAATCTAGAGAATAGGAAATGTTTGCCAGGAAGTTTTGTAGGACACCTGGAATATTGTAATAAATATGCGGACATGCAAGACACTCATAATTTTTCCTTCATTTAATTTTGATTCGTAACTCTCATATGTAAATTTAAATTTAAATTCTTATTTTTACAAAAACAGCCCCCTTGTATCGTAAGGTTAAGAAGAAAGTTGTTTAACACACACACACAAACACACAAACACACACACACACACACACACACACACACACACACACACACACACACACACACACACACACACACATACACACACCGGAAGAGCCTCACACAAAGGATAAAGGAATGTTTTGGGCATAAGTTTGCATGTCGGGGAACGCGCAGCGGCGAGGCAACACAAGATAAGCCTGATGGATGACGCAACTCTCTTGACGCAATGATGTTGCTGCTTAAGAAAAAACATACGCAACACAAATTATCGTAGCCGCAAAACGACGCAATACTCGAAGATTTTACGTAAGTAAAGATTCCGTGGCAGCTTCAAAGAAATATGCATACTTATTATAGAAGTAAAGAATGTGTAAACTGTATTCGAGAGAATCATATTAAAAAGGTAGCATTCTACGAAGACTTTAAAAAATGTAAATATTAAGTGGAACTTATAAAGGGTAGAACAAATATAAGTAAATATGAAAAGAAGAAATAAGAAGTAAATAAGAAGTAAATAATAATAATAGCAAAATAGAAGAAGGAAAACTATGGAAAATATGGAATATACAAACAAGGATACTTAAACGTAAACGAAAAAAAGGATAGAAGAGGAAGGAAGGATAGAAGAGGAAAAGAAGAGGAAGAAAACAAAAGGAATAATAGAACAAAGGAGATGATATAACAAAGGAGGAAGATAGAAATAAGGAAGAGGAGAGAATAAAGGAAGAGGATAGAATAAGGGAACAGGACAGAATAAAGGATGAGGATATAATAAAGGAAGAGGATAACACAAAAGAAGAGGATAGAACAAAGGAAGAGGATAGAACAAAGGAAGAAGAGAGAACAAAGGAAGAGGATAGAGGAATATAGAAAAGGAAAATCATGGAATGTATGAATACAAGAATTGAGAATATTATGTAGCAAGTAGTAATGGTAGGGATAAACAGGTGTGCGTTCGTGCAGGTGCGTCGTGCGACAGGTGAATTAACAGGTATAAGGGAAAACACACAACACATATTTTCCTGAGTCCTCGTTACAAATGAACGCTAGGGAAAGTAGGGAAAAGTTAAAACGATGCATAAACATTCCAAAAATAGGAAAACTACATAGGAAATAAAAAATAAAGAAATTGAGGGAAAAAATAAGGAAAAGTATAAAAAAAGATGAAGAATATTATGGGCTACTAAAGTAAATTGGTCTGAAATTGTTTTGGAAACACGCATACAAAATATGGGGAATAATATTAAAGGTAAATCTGTTTTCGAGAACGTTTTATGTAGGGGAAGGGGAAAGGGATTATCTCTCTCTCTCTCTCTCTCTCTCTCTCTCTCTCTCTCTCTCTCTCTCTCTCTCTCTCTCTCTCTCTCTCTCTCTCTCTCTCTCTCTCTCTCTCTCTCTCTCTCTCTCTCTCTCTCTCTGAATGAAGAGCGACCGAAGAAACAGCGAACTTGAAAACCCTAAAGTCCTAAACTATATTCCCCAAATCCTTATATTTCACCGTCCCTCAACACGTCTTCGTCCCCTGCCCTCTCCTTTACCTCCCTTCCTCTTCCCCTTCCCTCCCTTCCTCTTCCCCTTCCCTCCCTCCCTCTTCAACTTCCTTCCCTCCCTTTTCTCTCTCCATCCCTTCTACCCTTCCCATCTTTTATCTTCCATCTCCTCACTTCTTTCCTATCTCTCTCATCTTCCTTCTCCCTCCTTCCCCTTAACTTGGGGAAGTCTGAAATA
>JACEEZ010014041.1:0-35620 GCA_016584305.1 Chionoecetes opilio
GGGGTTTTCTTCACATTACGGATAACGCAAAAATTTTTGCTGTACTTAGAGCATATGCCTATTTAGTAATGTTTTATGGGTTTTTGAACAGTCCATGGCCCGTACCGAGAGTCATGATGAAGGTTGAGCGACAACCTTCGTTGACAGGAAGGGTACCATAAAAGAGATATTTTCGGAACGAAGAGCAGCGATGTAGGTGGGCACAAAGACACGGTCACCGTGTCTTTGACGACGTCGTCGCTGCTCTTCGTTCCGAAAAATATCCCTTTTATGGTACCCTTCTTCAGTCAACGAAGGTTGTCGCTCGCCCTTCAGCATGACTCTCGTACGGGCCCATCAGTCTTTAGCGGCTAATGGTCGTGCAACACCTCTAAAAACATTACTGTATCTGCAATATGCTTAGAAAGTGTAACCGTAAATATTCCTCAATCAGTTAAATAACAGCGGCAAATGGTCATATCCCCTACGGCGGGCCGCTGGGAGCGGCCCGCCGGTGAGCCTCTGAGCAAATCCCCAGGGGCCCTACGTCGTACACTTCCGTCGGGCCGCCGGTAAGACATACGGAGGGCCTCCGGAGGCCCTCCGTTTTGGGGTTTGCTGGGGAGGGCAATATCTGACCTGGGTTGAAGGCAGAGAAGAGGCAGAAGCTGGAAGACAAAAAAAAGGGCCCAGCGGTGAAAAGAAAACATTGGGAAAGAAGAAGGGTCCACAGCGGAAAAGTCTGTGCCTGCCCGGAGGAAGACACCACTGACGAGGAGGAGGTTGATGATGTCCGACTTCAGCTGGACGCTCCTCCGAGTACTGGGATGAGTGGACGACGAGGGCACCTGGACTGCAGCATCATACCCTTTGGCTGCGAAAACACACAGGTGGGGGACTTTGTTCTGTTCAGCTGAAGCTGGAGGAGGGAAGGGGTGGGGCACATTAGTGTGCTATGTTGCTCAGGGTTGGCCATCATGGAGGATGAAATTAAACCTTTTTTCCTCCGGATGAAGCCCCGCTAAAAACCGAGACACGTTCACCTTCCCTACCATCCTAGATGAAGTTTTCTGTTGATCCAGAACATTTGCAAGGGTGTCCTGGTGACCTCCAAGGGCATCACCAAGAGGCAGGCTGACCTGGTGAAGGTGTTTCCCCCGCTGCATGCCTTCATGATGCACTTCTGAATAGTGAGCATAAAAATACCTAGACCTATCTTTTAAAAAATGCTTTTTTATATGAGCTTATTTTTCATTTCATCACCTAATAATAATGGTGGGTGTCTAGGCTTAGCATTATGTTGATTTCAGGCAAAAAAAAAACAATAATGTTTGATGTAATATGAGTTTAAAATATCATACGGGGGCCCCCCCATTCCTGATCCGGTGTCCCCCCTCGTGGGGGGACACCGGACGAGGTGCCAAAAATTTATAAAAAACCTTAAATGACCCTTATTATCTGAGTTAAGTATTCATGAGGGTACCATAGGTGGGCCATTTTGGGTGAAGTTTTTTTGGGCAAAAAGTGTGCACTCTCTCAGGTAAAAAAATGGATTTTTATGAATATTTTTCCACTAATGGGACGGTGTCCCCCCACAAAAACCCCTAAACTAGAGATAAGAAGGGTCCTGAAAAGGTCGCAAAGATTTTTGCAAGAAGGTCCTGAAAAGGTCGCAAAGATGTTGCAAGAAGGTCCTGAAAAGGTCGCAAAGATGTTGCAAAAAAGGGTCCTGAAAAGGTTGCAAAAAAGGGTGGCAAGAAGGTCCTGAAAAGGTTGCAATAAGGCGGCAAAAAGGGTTCTGAAAAGGTTGCAAAAAGGGTGGCAAAAAGGTCCTGAAAAGGTGGCAAAAAGGTCCTGAAAAGGTCGCAAAGATGTTGTAAGAAGTGGCAAGAAGGTCCTTAAAGGTCGCAAAGATGTTGCAAGAAGGTCATCCAAAAGTTGTGTCAACGTATGATACAACGTTGTGACAAACGTACCTGGGAGTGGACAAAAATCGGTTCCCACAACGTCCTGCACAACGAAACTGGAACCTATTCACAACGTTATGAAGACGTTGTTACAACGTCATTTTGTTTGCTGGGAATGAAGTCAGCGCCTCGCATTAAGCCAGTACCGTGTGTTGGGGGTGCCATTCACGTAAGCCTCCAGTGTGTGTTATATGTAACTATTTAGACAGTGTGACCAACTGAGTCTCTGTCCCACTCTCCACCTTCAGTAGTACTGTGTATGTGACCTCCGCCATTAAATGTAGACAGTGTATTACAGTGTATCAGTGTCCTCTTCCTCCGGGGGATCTGATAAAGGTGCCATCAGCGGTGGAGAAAGCTTACTCGCTTAAAGGTACTTCTACGGGAACCTACGTCAGGAGTTAAGTTGGTATACGTAGGGCGCCCTTTGGGGTGATAAGAAAGGTGAGTGCCCTGCGTAACAATATATTGGTAGGGGAAATTACCATATTTGTTGACATCTTCAGCCTCGCCGACCATTTTGTTGGCCTCCACCGACAAAATCAGCAGCAGAGCGCCGAATGCGGCATTTGGCTTGAAGCTGCTAGATCGTGACGTCAGTGCAAGGAACATCTATACCCCTCTTTGGAAAACTGAGTTTATCCCCATCTCTCTTTAATCTCTTCTTTTATAATTTATTATTGTATCATCATGAAGACCCGGGAATATGTAATACATATTAATATATATATAAAGGGTATTAAAAGTTCTTCCAGAGGAGAGTGGGCTGTGGAGGCACCTATGAAGCTCGGAATGATAGCGAGCGCAGCCGCAGCATGTAAAAAAGTGTCGGTGTTATTGGCACGTTTTTAGAGTTCTTGTCGTGCAGCGTTTTATTGTGTTCTAAACTTTTGACACTGAGTGTTGATACCAGGAATGACATCCTCTAGTGTGAAGCAGCCATCCTAGCACACGGTACATTTGGTTTCTCAGCATCCATCTAATGGTTATTCGGGAAATATTACCTTAATTGTAGTTTCATATTTTTGGTAGTTTATTTCTTGCATTGATAGGGTTTTTCGGGTATTCTGGTACTTTCAACGGTAAACTGCATAAACACTGCTCCAAGATTATCTGAAGCTAAAGGTAACATTCCTAGTTGATAACGTAGATAACAGTAAAATCGCCAGGACAAAGTTTCTTTTTTATTTACAGACGTCTGGTGCCGATTTAAAGCTTCATTTCTACATACATGATTTCAGGGAAAGTTAGAAGGGGCTATCTGGGGAGTGTGTCATTTTGTGTCTTCATCTGTGTCATATTATGGCTATAAATGAAAACCCCGACCTTTCGAGCGGAGGACCATTCGAGCGAATGACTTTTCGAGCGGTGGACCATTCGGAGGACCCGGGCCGGCCCTCGTAGCACAGTATGGTACAGTTGTGAAAGAAGTTTATGCCTGGAGACCGTCTGCCTCGTTTGCCAGACAAGGCAGCCCCGGCGTCTCCTCCCTCCCTCTCCCCTCTTCTAGCTTTTGAAACTAAAGGAGCATGACCGGCCAAGGGCGTATTGGCCACAGGGTAAAATCGGGCTGTGTCCCGGTGGGTCAATGGGTCTGAGGGCCACTGGCGGTGGGGCACGGGGGCCAGACTCGAGTACGCTTGATGAGCAAGTGGCTATCGGGATTATAGCCTGGTTATAAACTAGTCTTGGGACAAAATCATAGGGACAACATTTTATGAAGCAATTTATAAGAGAGAGAGAAAGAGAGATCAGCTGTTCTAGCATGGTGGTATAATAATTAACTCCAATGAATTCTAGCGCATTTATAGGAGATCGTGACGTCAAGACAGCTAGCTTGGCCTCAAAACCCTTCTTTTGGCACCTGGTCCACAACAACTGTACATTTTCATAGCACCATGGACCACACACCTCCGTGTAATGTGATTTTTTTTTTACAGCACAAACGACTAGCCAAGGAAAAAAATAGTCCGCTTGGTTACCCGTCCCTATAAAAAGACTAAGATAATATAGAAAGGGGTGTGAGCTAATTAGTTCGGGAGGTTCTTGTTACTCCCTTTAAAAAAAAAGAAGTGTCGTAGGAAGGTGGAGAATAGAAACAGAAAGAGTGGTTCAAGTGTTTACCAGTGAACTGTGAAGGCCATGGAAAGTAAAGATACTTGGTAACTCTTGGCATTGGAAGATGGACAGAATAAGGTTCAGAATGAGTAGAAAGCCTTGTGCTGCAAGGTCCAGGAGAGGGGAAAGCATGGAGTTAGCAAGTCAGAAGAGCAGTGAGCATGAAAATAATGATATAGGATAGCAATGAAGCAACAAATTTTGACAGTGATTTAAAGATTGAAGACAGTCAGTCAGAGGAGGGGATTGATTGAGAACGAAAAGTTTTTGATTTTACCCTGTTGAGGAATGCTGTATGAGTGGTTCCCCGCCAAAAAAATAAGAATACTACATACATGGGCAGATAAGGCCCTGTACAGAGCAAGCAACTGGGAAGGAGAAAAAAAATGGATGCAGACGAAAGAGGACACCTAACTTCTTAGAAGCTGTTTTAGCAAGAGATGAGATGTGAGATATCCGGGTCAAATTTCTAGTAAAGGATAGTCAAAGACTGTTCATTATAGCAGAAGAAGACAGTTGAGTGTCATTGAAGAAGAAGGGATAGTTGCCCGGTAGGTGTTTTGAATAGATAGGTGAAGAAATTGGGTTTTTGAGGCATTGAACAAAAGAAGCTAGGTTTGCTTTGTCCCAATCAAAAATTAAAAAAATGTAGAATTTAGGCGCCCCTGTGGCATCTCTCTGCGAGTCACTTATTTCTGTTGAGTTGGAGCCTTATGAACGACTTTGAAAAATGCAGGGTAGAATCATCAGCAAAGGGAGTGGATAGGGCATTGAGTTGACTTAGAAGACTTTAATGAAAAATATAAAGAGAGTGGGTGATAGGACAGAAGCCTGGGGAACCCCACTTTTGATAGATTTAGGAGAAGAACAATGAGTCTACAGTAGCTGCTATAGAATGGTTAGAAAGGAAACTTAAGATGAAGGTGGAGATAGAAGAATAGAAACCGAATAAAGGTAACACAAACCTCTTTTTCCCGGACCTCTACTTCCCGGATATCAGATTTGCCGGACAAATCCAAGGTCCGGGGATATGTCAGAGTCCCGGACAAATGCCTGGTCCAGTCCGTAAATTGACAAAGTTGTCCGGCGGTTCGAGCGTCTCCTGTCACCCTGGTCAGTGTCCGCGCCTCCCGCCAGCGGGCAGCATGTTCAGCGGTTGTATTGTTTACATTTGGGCACAAGACACTCACGGTTCACCTGCACCACCTCCGTCAGCCCCCTGACCCCCACTGCCCCTGGTGCAGGAACGTCTCTGAGACTATTGAACACTTTCTGCTGCAGTGTCCTCACTTCCACTCCACGTTTTAGTGCTACGCTCTCAACTCCTCACCCTGAACGTCGCCACCTGTGACCTGCTCAACCTGCTGGCGGCGGCGGGCCCTCCCACAAGCTGGCAGCATGCTCCGCGGTCATATTGTTTACATTTGGGCACAAAAACACTCACAGTTCACCTGCACGCCTCTGTCAGCCCCCGTGACCCCCACTGCCCCTGGGCAGGAACGCCCTCTGAGACTTGAACACTTTCTGCTGCTCTCGCCAGCTGGCAGCATGCTCCGCATTCGTATTGTTTACATTGGGCACAAGACATTCACGGTTCCCTGCACAGCCTCTGTCAGTCCCCTGATCCCCACTGCCCATGCTGCAGGAACGTCTCTGAGACTATTGAACATTTCTGCTGCCTCCCGCCAGCTGGCAGCAATGCCCCCGCAGTCGTATTGTTTACATTTGGGCACAAGACACTCACGGTTCCCTGCACCGCCCTCTGTCAGTCCCCTGACCCCCACTGCCCCTGGGGGCAGGAACTTCTCTGAGACTATTGAACACTTTTTGCTGCAGTGTCCGCGCTTCCACTCCCACCGTGTAGTGCTAGTCTCAACTCCTCACCCTAACGTTTTGCACCTGTGACCTGCCCACCCTGCTGGCGGCGGCTGGCGTCCACCCCCCCCCGGCAACACGCTGTCATCCACCTAACCTGTGCCTTCCTGAGGAAGACAGGTCAAACTACAGCACCTGTGATAGCATCATGGGACTCACCAAGGGCTCATAGTTTTCACCAAGGGATCCTCGCAGCCCTAAAAAAAACAACAAAGTGACGCAAAAGCCCGCGCGGGGTAGTTGATATTGGCGGTTTTGCCGGACAGAAATACTAGAATAGGATAAACGTCCGGGGGTGGGTAATGGCCTCGGACTGTTTGCGATTCCCGGACGTTTTGCGGTTCCCAGACCAGTGCTCCCCCTATTAGTCTGGGAAACGAGGGTTGGGGTGTTGTTTAAAAATTTAGGATTTATCCAAGACTATCAAAAGCTTTTGATATGTCAAGGGCAACAGGAAAAGTTTCACCAAAACCCCTAAAGGAGGATGACCAAGATTCAGTTAGGAAAGCTATAGAAGATCGCCAGCAGAACGCCCTTTACGGAAACCGTACTGACAATCAGATGCAGATTGTGAGCAATATATATACATAAGAATATTCTTATTAAAGTATCGTCCAGACCCATTTTTTTTTGCCTAATTATGCTGAATGGTACATTCAAAACACCTAATCCACCAAAAATAATTGATTTCCAGGCCTTATTTCCGTAAAAAAAAACGACTTTTGTAAAAAGCGCACGAAAAAAAAATCTTCCTCCAACAGGCTACGACTGTTTTTTGTGATGCGTCAGAACAGGACGCCCCGCAGACCCCTCTGTCTGACACCTGTCGGCAAATGTTATGAAAGAGCGATTGTACTTCGGTGTCAGACAGTGAATCTGTCGCTGTGACCGACACTTCCCACACCAACGCCCGCACACAAAGCCTCCTTCCCACACACACGCCTGCGCACCAACACCCTTCCCGCACACACACACACATACACACACAACATACACGTGTGTGGAGGGGGGTGTGTGTGGGAAGGAGGCGTTGTGTGCGGCGTGTGTGTGGGAAGGAGGCGTGTGCAGGCGTGTGTGTAAGAAGGGTGTCGGTGTGCAGCGTGTGTGTGGGAAGGAGGCGTGTGTGCAGGCGTGTGTGTGGGGAAGGGTGTCGGTGTGCAGGCGTGTGTGTGGGAAGGGAAACGTGTGTGTGGGAAGGAGGCGTGTGTGCAGGCGTGTGTGTGGGAAGGAGGCGTGTGTGCAGGGGTGTGTGTGTGCAGGCGTCTGTGGGAAGGGTGTCGGTGTGCAGGCGTGTGTGTGGGAAGGAAGCGTGTCTGCGGCGTGTGTGTGGAAGGAGGCGTGTGTGGGAGGGGTGTGTGTGGGAACGAGGGGGTGTATGCAAGCGTGTGTGTGGGAAGGAGGCGTGTGGTGTGGGAAAGGGGGTCGGTGTGCAGGCGTGTGTGCAGGCGTGTGTGGGGGAAGGAGGCGTGTGTGCAGGCGTGTGTGGAAGGGTGTCGGTGTGCGGCGTGTGTGTGGGACGGAGGCGTGTGTGCAGGCGTGAGTGTTGGGAAGGGTGTCGGTGTGAAGGCGTGGTGTGTGGGACGGAGGCGTATGTGCAGGCGTGAGTGGGGGGAAGGGTGTCGGTGTGCAGGCGTGTGTGTGGGACGGAGGCGTGTGTGTGGGAAGGAGGCGTGTATGCAAGCGTGTGTGTGGGAAGGAGGCGTGTGGGAAGGGTGTCGGTTGTGCAGGCGTGTGTGTGGGAGGAAACAGGGGGGACCCTTAAGGGATGCATGCATGTGGCATATAGCAAAATATCTATCAGAAACACCCAAATATCTTCAAGACTATTATATTTATCTCTGTGTTTACGTGCTCTGATCAAGCGCGGGAAGAGGATCCTCCCTGATGCTACGTCACGGACCTGGCGCCCTGCAATCTTGAGTGTGTTTTGAGAACTCGGGAATTTGCAGTTTTTTGATTGCGATTATTTAAAAACGGCTTGACTGGATACAAAAGTGACGACGTATTGTTTGATATACTCGTTAATGGCTATGATTTGATTGCATTAAATCGGGAATGATGAAATTTTCTGGACGATTACTTTAAGTACTAGCCGCAAAGCCGCCCTCCGGGCGGACTTTTTGGCTAGCTCCTGCGGGGGCTATGTGGTGGCCTTCGGCCCACCATCTGTGTTTGTGGGCCTTCGAACCCACCAAACTTAGACCCCAGAAGCCCCTTCTAACTTTCCTAAACATGGATGTAGAAATGTATGTATTAAAAGCCAACCCATTCACACACCCCAAAACCATTCACCATCACCCCCAACCCATTCACTCACGCATTACCATCCCCCACCCATTCACTAACCCATTCCCCATCAACCCCCCACCCATTCACTCAACCCATTACCCATCACCACACACCCATTCACTCACCCATTACCCTCAACCCCCACCTATTCCCTCACCCATCACCCATCACCCCACCCATTCACTCACCCATTACCCATCACCCTCCACCCATTCACTCACCATTACCCATCAACACACACCCATTTTTCACTCACCCATTACCCATCACCCCCCACCCATTCACTAAACCCATTACCCATCACCACACACCCATTCACTCACCCATTACCATCACCCCCCACTATTCCCTCACCCATCACCCATCATCCCCACCCATTCACTCACCCATTTACCCATCACCCTCCACCCCATTCACTCACCCATTACCCATCAACACACACCCATTCACTAAACTCATTACCCATCACCCCCCACCTATTCCCTCACCCATCACCCATCACCCCCAACCCATCACCCCCCACCCATTCACTCACCCATCACCCCACACCCATTACCCATCACCCCACCCATTCACTCACCCTTACCCATCACCCTACATCAAGGTTTCCTCAATTCTCGCAACCCACTTTTTTTCTTCACAATTCTCGCTAATAGGCCACTAAAAAAAAAAAAAAAAAAAAACGTGATGGGATAATTTCATAAGTGTGCTTAAAACCTTTCCCCCTGATCAAGCCGTTTTCCAAACTGTGCCATATGAGGGATTCCGTCACGGGGGCGGAACCTATACACACCACACACACACACACAACACACACACACCACACACACACACACACAGACAAAACCAGACAGACAAAACACCCCTTTCGCTTATATTATTATAAAGATGGATTCAAAAATTTAGAAAGACAGGAAGTCAAAGCTATAGGATGGTAGTTTGAAGGATTATAACGGTCACCCTTCTTAGGAACAGGTTGGATGTGAGCAAAATTCCAGCAAGAAGGAAAGGTGAAAGTAGATAGACAAAGACAGAAAAGTTTGACCAGGCAAGGTAAATACTAGAAGCACAGAAGGGACAGTTTTGAGAACAATAGGAAGGATTCCGTCAGAACCGTAAGCCTTCCGAGGATCTAGGCCAGAAAGGGCAAGAGAAAACATCATTATGAAGGATCTTAATAACAGTCAGGGATTGAGGAGAATGAGAAATTCATCAATAAGAAATTTAATTTTTAGCAAAGGTTTGAGCACAAAGTTTAGCTTTAGAAATAGATCAAACAGCTGTGGAGCCATCCAGGAGAAGCAGAGGAGTGAAAGATGAGAAGAAAAAAATTGTTTAGAGATATTTTTACTAGATGCCAGAAGTCGCAAGATGAGTTTGTTTCAGAACATTTGATATTTTCTATGAATGAAGGAGTTTTTGGTAAGTTGAAAAAAATATTTTGCGTGATTAGGGGGCAAAAAATATAGAGGGTGAGCCAGGAGAGGAGGGTTTTATGTACCGTCTGTGACGCCTCTCTATCTTGATAGCATGAGAACATGTTAAACAAATTGACGGGTTTTGGGATTGAGAAAGGTGGGGAATGTATGCCTCCATGCAGAGATAATGCCCTCGTATGTGATCTGCACAAAGAGCGGGGTTCCTGACAGGAGCAAAAATCATTAATGGAAAAAAAGTTTAGGCCCCCCTTTTAGCTAAATTTGAAATGCCAGAAGCCTTTCTGCTTAGGGGGCACACCCATCCCGGGCGCCCGGGCGATATGACAGGTTACAGAGAAAAGTTGTGATCGTAGGAACCCAACAGAGGAATAGTTTCAAATTAGCGAAGAATTATATTAGGAAAAGGTCAAGTTTTTGGGGCACAATGGGGGTCCAAGACGGTCAAAATACGGGGGGGGTGCTGCACCAGCTGCTCTATTTCTTGGAGGACAAAAAAAAGTAGGTTTGTTCCCCCAAGCGGTCATGAAAAAAATTTATAGCCAAAGCTGGTGGTGACTTGAAATTGCCAAGTAATCCTAATTAATGAAAGACTCAGTGATAATAATTTTAAATTTAAAAAATGAGTATTTATGTGAGAATATGAAAACATGTGCTTTTTTATACAAGAGGATTGGTACAATGATCAGCAGCTGTGTTGATGCCCGTCCCGTTTCTGGTTAAAATTTGATTTTTTTTAAAAAAAGGGTTTCGTAAATACAGGGTTTATTGCGTAATCGACTTACTGTTTCAATCCCTTTTTCAGACTGAAAATGACTTTCATACAAAAAACTTCTCTTTTTTCTCTGCTTGCTGTTAACCAGATTTTCCCATGTCTTATGAGGTTAGACGGGTTTTATACAAGAAACATGGAAATAAATTACAAGTGTGGTATACGGTATATGATATTTTTTTGGGTTTTAATACCGTTTTTCAAAATTTTTTTTTACTTACTAGATAGATGGGAAACTGGAAAAATTTTTTATTCAGGGGGACACATTTTCTTCATGACTGAAATTTGCAAGATAGGGCCGGTAGTGTCTTCCCGGGTTGGTTTAGGGTACCCCAAACGCCCCCGCTTGCGGTCGTATGCGTGCAGGGGGGGTGTGTGTGTGCATGTGCTTGCGTGTGTGGTGTTCGTTTTCTTGCGTGGTGTGCATCAGAGGAGCTACACGAGGCCGTGGACCTACATGGTAGTTCCTGAATATTTTTTGGTTATAATTTTTAGAAAATAGCAATGAAATAGTGACGATGGCATAATTTAAAGAGATGTAATTAAACATCAATATAATTAAAACAAAAAAGTAATATTTACTAGGTGAGGGGAAATTTTAGTCCCCAGAAGTGGAAGGGGATAACCCTGGGGGAAACCGACCGACCTCACCCCCTCTAGCTGGAAAGCCCGACGGTAGTATTTTTAGAAAAAGGGCGCCTAGCTTTAAAAAGATTGTGTGTGTTTTGTTTGTGGACGTTGATTAAAAGAAAAAGTGGGCTTATAAAAAAACGCAGGGCAGCGAGCATTTCCCCCTCACTCCAGTCTCCTGAGAACAACGTTACTGAAGTCGTACAGGGAAAAAATTTTTTTCCCAAAACCTTTTGGAAACAGCTGGAAAATTTTTTTTTCCCAAAAAAAGTTTCCACAATACTACGTATGACAAGCGGACAAGGTTTTCGGGGCGGGATCCCCCACACCTGTAAAAAAAAAAATTTTTTCCGACAAAACGAGTGCCAATTTATTCCATACACATTAAAAAATTTAGGAAAACTAGTTTTTGGGTTGAAACGTTAAAACCCCTACCGAAATTTTACCGAAAATGTTTCGCTCGAATGGTCCTCCGGTCGAAAAAATATTTTCTCGAAACGTCCGAACCCAAAGAAAAATTACCAAAAAATAAACCCCAGTGGGGACGTTTTAAAGGGCAACACTAGATCCCACTGTTTTATGTTTTTTGAGAGTCCCCCCCGTGTCGTTGCCCCAAAAAAAACGGTACTATGAAATTTGAAACCGTATATACTTGCAGATACAAAGCATAAAACAATGCTGAAACAGGGTAGATTATACAGGCATGATATAATCTACTGTGTATCATCTTCAGTGGCACATACAAATCAGTAGTGATGCTATAATTCATAATATATGGCAGCTGGCGTTGTTAGTGCAGGTGACAACTATAGTATTATCTATGGTAGAGTCCTTTCAGTAAATCTGTAAATCTGTGATTTTCGTCTCCCCCACCCAAAACCTCGCATTCCCACCACTCCCCCAAGTTTGTTGGGGTAGAGGGAAGGGGCATCTCTCCCCCACTTTACAATTATGTTTTAGAGGTATCTGGCGGGTCACGTCAAGAAGTCTTACGGCGGATTGGCATAGCCCACAGTGTTATGGACTCGCTCAGCAGGAGTATTTGGCATTGTTGTATGTGTATGAGTATGTGGCACCCCCGAACTAAATTGGCCTACCCCTCTTTTTTTATTTTATTCTCTTACTGTCTTCTTTATAGGGACTGGCAACTAAGTGGGCTTTGTGTTACCCATTTTTGTTGTGCCCTTGGCCAGTTCCTTGTGATGTAAAAAAAAAAAAAAAAAAAAAAAATTGTTGGTATCTGGGCAGGAGGACAAAGATCCGGATCTTCAAATCGCTTGTGATCCCTGTCTTACTCTATGGTTGTGAGACATGGACACTAAATAGCGACTTGAAGAGACGAATCGATGCCTTTGGTAATAAGTGTCTTTGCAGAATTATGGGGTATCGGTGGGATGATTCCGTGTCAAATCAGCGATTGCACCGTAAGACTGAATCGAGGCCTATTACTTGCATAATCCGTCAGCGCTAACTTCAGCTATATGGGCATGTGTCACGCTACCCTGAAACCGATCCTTCCCATCGGGTTGTATCTGTAAGAGATAATCCGGCGTGGAGGAGACCAAGGGGGCGCCCACAAGGCTCGTGGCTGGGGCAAGTTGATGTCTCTTGTCGAGAGTTGCTTGGTATGGGAAAGGAGCCTGCATGGAGACTCGCGCGTGGTGGTAGGAAGTGGCGTCGTAGGGTGGGCGAGGCGACGCGCCCCCCGGCGTATGCCCCCAATGATCGATTGATTGAAGGGATCTGTGAAGGTCTGAAGGAAGAAAGCCCACTAATAAGGGCGGGAAAGGACTCTAGAATATTACCTTAAGAGTCCTCTCCCGCCCTTATTAGTGTTTTTTTCTCTCCAGACCTTCACAGATTCCTTCAGATACTTCTAAAACGTAATTATAAAGTGGGGGAGAGGTGCCCCCTTCAACCCCCCTCCCCCGAAACGACCCCCCTTGGACCCCTTAAAAATGTATTATGGTTAATATTACTAATCTAACCTCACTATAACCTAACAACCTCATCAAAACCTGAAATAACCTCACTCATAATCTCCTAGCGAGATCCCCCCCCTAATTATTACAAAACTAACCTCAATATAACTTAACCTAACCGGGTAAAATTCTAGTTTTTTCCCGCAATTAGGTCTCGCTATGTGGTTATTGGTAAGGTTAGGTTATAGTGAGGTTAGGTTAGTAATATTATTTTGGATGGTACTGGGGGGGGGGGGTGATTTTGGGGGTTGAGTGTGTGATACCCTTGACTGTTAGGTTATAGAGGGGACAACGGGGTACAGGGGGGGGGTGAAGGTTTGGAGCCGCCCTTCTAGGAGGTTAATACGCCATGTGGTAAAAATGGACGAGGACTGTGCACTGGTAGGGTACGCCGTAGGTCCAATGAAAAGTGAAATATAGATTATTTCGAATTTGGCAGGGTGTTTTCTTATGTAAAATTGAATTTTAGGGTGGTTTGTCCTCTTCAACTTTTTGGTTTGAGCACTTCTTGCTATGCAAAAATGGACTTTTATATTTATATGCAAAACATAGCTTAGCCCCGCTAAAGTAACGGGGCCCTCGTTCACTCTGCCGCTCAGAGGAAAGAGGCAGGAGCAACAGGAGGCTGCCATACTGGTAAACCGACTGCTCAGGGAGAGGCTGGGGTCCCTGGCACCCCTTGTGATGCAGTACTTGGACAGGCCAGCTGCAAGCAGAAACACAATGCCAGTCCGGAACCTGACGCTGGCAAGCATCCGGTTCGACGTTCCGCCCACTGCTGCTGCTGCCTTGGCTTCTGGATTCCTCCAGGACCTTATCGCTGACGGCCACCTCTCTCCAGACATGTCGTACCTGGTCTGCGATCCTAACAAGCTGAAGAGGGCTAGGCAGGATGCCATGGCATCGGCCAGGGACCTTGAACAGGGGAAGCACCAGGGTACCAAAATAGTTGGATTGGGTTACGATGGGAGGAAGGACAAGACCAGGGCGATGGTGCCCGACAGCTATGGGAAACTGCACCCAAGGTTGATCAGGGAGGAGCATGTGTCAGTGACAGAGGAGCCATCTGGAAGGTACCTTTGGCACTTTGTACCAGAGGACCCAGTGCCACCTGAGAAGCCTGCGTTCAAGGTGGCTCAGGCTCTCTATGATCTGCTGGTGACATACGACTCCACCGACTCACTGAATCGTACTGCAAGGTGACTCAACTAGGGCCAACACGGGGTGGAAGGGTGGTACTCACGCCCATTTGGAGAAGATGCTGGGACGCAAGCTCTTCTGGAGTATATGCGTGTTGCACACAAACGAGTTGCCCCTGCGCCACCTTATCACCAGCATCGACGGGCCTACCTCATCTGACACTGGCTTCACGGGTCCAGTGTGCGGTCTGCTGTCCAGCGTGAATGAGATGCAGTACAACGCAGAGTTCAGAGGAGTGCCAGGCGGTGAAGATCTCACGGAGATACCGGAGTATATCCTGGTCAACATATCCACTGACCAGCAGGTCTCCTACCAGCTGGTCCAGGCTGTGAAGCGGGGCGTTCTCCTGTCCGAGCTGCAGGAGATCAAGTGTGGTAAGGTGTCCCACTCCAGATGGCTCACCACAGCCCAGTCGCTCGTGTACATGTGAACCAGAAAGCATGGACTGACTGGCAAAGAACTGAACACCCTGGAAATCCTAGTCAAGTACTGCCTGCAGGTGTACTTCAAAATCTACTACGACATCAAGGTTCACCACAGACTAGAGGACGGCCCCAAGCACATCCTCACGCAGCTCAGAGTGATGAGGTCGCAGCCCAAGAAGGTCCAAACAGCTGTAACCTTCTACGTGCGGACAGGAGCATGGTTCGCACACTCAGAATGTGTCCTCCTCTCGCTGATGGCGAGTCAGAGTGAGGATGACCGCAGGTTCGCCGTGACCCAGATTTTGAAGCTAAGGGCTGGCGAGGAGTATGGGGACACCAGTGTAAGACCTCGCATCACACCCAAGCTGAACTTGTCAGCCACCAGCTTGCAGACACTGATCAGCTGGCAGCCTGGCCAGGTGCACAAGCCGGCATTCACCTGTTCACTGTCCAGGGATCAGATCCAGGAGATCCTGGTCAAGCCGTACGAGGTTCCGGAGTTCTCTATCCACACTCAGAGCACCTAAAGAGTCGTGAAGCAGGTGACAGAGGCTGCGACAGCAGTGGTGGGGCAGCAGGCCAGAGACGGGTTCATCCGGGCTCGGGCCCACCACCGGGAGACCATGCCCTGCTTCAGGTCTAAGAAGGACATGATGGACACGTTCTAGGCCAACGTAGAGGCTGTGACACTGTGATGTAGTGCCTGATGAACCAACTGATCAGAAAGAGCTTACCACGCTAGTCATTTGGAACTCATATTGGTGCATGATGCAATACACAGGACCAACCGAACAATGCATACTCATTTAAGCATTATTCGATAAGGGTGCAATATAAAAGTGCGATTTTGCATAGTAAGAATTGCTCAAATGCAAAAATGGAAAAAGATAAAATCGTCTTAGAATTCCATTTTACATAGGAAATTGGCATGCCAAAGTTGAGAAAAAGAATTTTTGTTATACGGCGTACCCTACCAGTGTGCAGTCATTTTCTGAGACACTGATTAATTTTTCTTAGCCAAAAAATGGTGCTTTATCACATGGATATATTTTTATTTTACGGAAACCTGTTAAAAAGTTTTTTGTGTGTAATTTTCATTATTAAATCCTAGGGTCGCCATGGTCGTTTCCATTGATAACACTGTATCTCCATCAGAAAAAGCACTAAAACTTGGCCAGGAAATACTAATCAGTGTCTCAGAAACCAGGGAAGTGACGGAATTGTACGAAAACAAGTGTGCCCCTAATGAAGGGCTAATCTTTTGTCATATACGTCTTCTACTAACCTTCAAACCTCTTGGCAAACTGTTACTTTGATATTATTCAAGTTTGACACCGAATTCACTTTGGTGGACGAAACAATTTTTTTCTGGTGAGTTTTGATGCGTTTTGAATTAATCTGCTAACCGTTTCTGTTGCAAATCCTTTTTCTTTTATTTAATTATTATTATTTAAAAAAAAGTTTGGTAAAGGTTTGGTTAGGTATAGATTTGGTTAATGTAAAGGTTAGGTTAGGTATAGGTTCAATTGTTTTTCAATAATTTTTTGTCGCAAATCACACACACACAAAAAAAACGGATTTGCGACAGAAACGGTCAGCACAGTAATTCAAAACGCATCAAAAATCACCAGAAAAAGAAAAAAATCTTCCACCAAAGTGAATTCGGTGTCAAACTGGAAATTTACCGCTGCTTTGGTCAAAATCACGGACAAAACTTATCTTATATGAATAAATATAACACTGCTGCCACCATTCACACAGCCCAGCAGCTCGCCTTTCCCAGGTCTGAGGCACTAGCAATGGTGTGCTCAGTGCTCACTTGTCCCCCCTCAGGTTAGGTTAGGTTATGGTTGGGTTAGTTTAGTTTTATTTGTGAACTATATTTTTCTGGTAGATTTTGATGTGTTTAGGAACAATCTGAAGTTTATTTTTCTTGGAAATCACTAGTTTTTCAGAGATGAGGTCAAGGCGGTAAAAAAAGAAGCTTGTGATTGCCAAGAAAAACAAAGGTCAGATTCTTTTGAATCATCAAAATCTATCAGAAAAATAGTTTTTTCTGAAAAAAAGAGGGTTGATGAAACGGATCTTTACCTACTCTTTTCCTATGTATTTTGATGTGTCAAGAATGAAAGTCACATTAAAAATTGTCTGAAATAGAAGCTAAAGAAGATCACCAGTAGATCGCCCTATACGGAAACCGTACTAACGATCAGATAGAAGATTGTGAGCAGATAGATGCTTCCTTACTGCTCACTACATCAGGTGATTACATCACCCTGCATTTTTCAACATCGTTCATTAGACGTTCAACTCAACATGTACTAAGTGATTCGCGGAGAGATGCCACAGAGCACCTAACTTATGATCTTTCTATAAATTCTGATTGGGGCAATGCAAAGCTTGTTTTGTTCAATGCCTCAAAAACTCAATTTCTTCACCTATCTACTCGACAAAACCTACCAGATAACTATCTCCTCTTCTTAAATGACACTCAACTGTCTCCCTCTTCTACAATGAACATTCTTGAACTATCCTTTATTAAAAATTGGAACTGGAAATCTCACATCTCATTTCTTGCTAAAACAGCTTCTAAGAAGTTAGGTGTCCTGTGGAGTTTGTTCATTTTTTTCTTCCTCCCAGTTGCTTTCTTTGTACAGGGGCCTTATCCGCCCATGTATGGAGTATATCTCACATGTTTGGGGGGGATCCAGTCATATAGCTCTCCTAAACAGTGTTGTTCAAAAGCTTTTCATCTCATCAACTCCCCTTCTCTGACTGACTGTCTTCAATCTTTAAATCATCATCGTATGTTGCTAATCGTAATGTTGCTTCTCATGCTATTTTCTGACGTTATTTTCATGCTCACTGCTCTTCTGAACTTGCTAACTGCATGCCTCCCCCCCCCCTCCCGTGACCTCGCTGCACAAGACTTTCTACTCATTCTCATTCCTATTCTGTCCATCTTCCTAATGCAAGAGTTAATCAGTATCTTTACTCTTTCATCCCTTTCACTGGTAAACTCTGGAACTCTTCCTGTCTCTATTTTTCCACCTTCCAACGACTTAAATCTTTTCAAGAGAGGAGTGACAAGACACCTGATCTAAATTGGCCCACCCTCTTTCTTTATTCTCTTACTGTCTTCTTTATAGGGACTGGCAATTAAGCGGGCTTTTTGTTGCCTCTTTTTTTTTGCCCTTAGCCAGTCTTTTGTGATGTAAAAAAAGAAAAAAAAAAAAAGAAGTAAGAATCCTTGAACTTTTGAAACTCTACTACCGAAGTCATCTTTACTGCAAATTTTCCACAAAGTTTAAACACATGGCAGGATAGCAACAAATCCATACCTACAACATTAAATCTAAGGTAAATATAGATAGTCAAAGGTAGTAAAATATTAGAATATCAATTCGTGGGACAACCTGCAATAATTTATGACCGATTTTGGTTACCCTACAGCATTCCCTCTACATTTTAACTAGTTAAATTTGTGATTCACATTCACTGCACTGTGAATATTGTAGTTAGGTACAATCATCACTAAAAATAATTTGTTTCTGACTGCAAAATCCTTTTTTAATAATTTTTTATCATCAATTTATGATTGAAATATTTTTTTAACTTAACCCTTACACGGCAGGTGACTTTCTACCTCGCCGTGCACACCAGCCGGTGTGCACGGCCCGGTGTGCCCTATGGCCAATCCGCCCCTGCCGGTGCTTTCCTAAAACGTATCTTGATTTTCCATTTGTTTAATTTTAATTTTATTTATATTATATTATTTCTCCCATAAGAAGATTTATATTTCTCCCATAAGTTGCTCTCTCCCCTTCTCAATCTCCTCCAAACCTCTTTTCTTTGCATTCTTACTTTTTTTTATTTATTTATTTATTATTTTTTATTTTTTATATATACAGTACATGTTGTGCCTATAGCACCTGTAGGCAGTGGTGACCCAGGTCTCGATGGTAGACTCTGGGGGTTCACTTGAGGGCTGCTGTGATGGTTGGCCCTCGCCGTTGGTGGCGCAGGCAGGATTCTTATGTACTGAGCCTGTGATTAGAGGCTCATACCGCCCCCTGTGTCCTCCGATGCACTCGCAATCGAAGGTAGATTTGATGGGCAGGGCATGTGGGTATTCTTAGGCCACTCGACGGTGCAGAAAGGTTTTTGGGTTTCTTCGGGATCGAACTCGGGTCAACGAGAACGCCAGTCGGAGACGCTAACCACTCTGCTACCACCTCCCCGAGTACTTCTTCGCATCATATGTTAAAGCTTCCTTCTGATTACTCACTTTACTCACAACCTTTGGCACATATCTCTCAACTCACTCCATATATATTCTTAGAAACTCCTCTCACTTCTGTGCATATGTAGCCTTTTCAAAGTCACTCCAGTCTGTTTCCATAAAGAAATATCTACACTTGTCAAAGTCAGCTTTCCCAAAGTTGTATCTTCCAATTGTATGGGATTCTGATCTGTTTACTTCTCTCCATTTATTTCAAACTCAGTTAGAATGTGGTCACTCCTTTTTAACTGATACCTTAACTTATCAATTATATCCGGTTGTTAGGTTAACCCCATCCTGGCGGAGGATATATAGACGCTTCAAAAGTGGGACTATTTGTCGGTATGTCTATTATATTGATGTTCACTTTTATTTTACTACACTAGTATGCAGGAAGATCTATATAGAGACACTTTCTTTTTCGCCTCTTTAGTAGAGTCTATATATAGATGTTTTTTTTTTTATTATACTCATATAATTTTTTTGTGCTCATAAAGCACAATACATTTATGTTGTCAGCTGTTATCACTTACCAAAATTTTCTTTTCTTTGATAACCTACACCTCCTCTGCCTGATTTTCAAAAAATGTCTGAAATTTATTATACCTTCTCTTTTTTCTCATAAAGGGAAAGATATAAAAAAAATGAATAGAATAAAGAGCGTGGCAACAAAGATGGTCCCAAGCTTGAGAGATTTAGTGTACGAGGAAAGACTGTCAAGATTAAATCTTGCAACCCAGGAGGAAAAAAGGGAAAGAGGTGATCTGATTCAGGGTTTCCAAGGGACAGGAAAATTTTGATAGGATGTGTATTTGTGGGACGAAAGAGATACGAGAGGTCGTGGGAAGAAGTTGAAGAGGATCACATGCAAAAGAGATATCAAGAAATATAACTTTCTATGCAGATCCATTGAGCTGTAGAATAACTTGGATAAGGAGGTAGTACATGACAAGAATATTCACGACTTCAAAGCCAAGCTGGATCATAGTACAGTACCCTCCCGAGTTTCGCGCTTGCTTTCTTCGCAAGGAAAAGCGCGAAACTCGCAGATCGCGAAACTCGGGTATTGAAAACACTGTAAAAATTTTTATTTAGCCGGGCGAGGTGCCCCTTTACCGTTTTTTTACAGTTTAAAAGACTCACTTTTTTCCCCAAAAAAAAATACCTGAAGGGGGGGCCCCAACCCCCTGTCCACCCAGAGTGAAGGGGGGGTAGGGGGTTTAGCCAAGGGTTGGACCCCCCTCCAGGGTGGTGGTTCGGCCAAACACTGTAGAGGAGAGGAGGGGGGAAAGGAGCTTGAGCTTGAGCTTGATTTGGGGGAGTCCCCCCAGCGGATGTTGGGGTGAAGCCTTTAGCCAGGTTTTCCCACACACTTTTCTGTTTTACAAAACGATATTTGATCTGATTTTGTATACAGGGGCCTATTCTTCAAGGCTAGGCCTAGACCACTGTATCCTGGACTGGCAGGGGAAATGGGCCCCTGTCGCACAAGGGGCCTGAAGTCGGAGGGCCGCTCGGATTCATATAAATATATAGGATCATATACACTACCCTCCGAGTTTCACGCTATGCGATTTTTTCGGATCCTCGAGTTTCGCGCGAGTCTAAATTTTTATATCCCGACTTTCGCGCTTTATATCCCGAGTTTCGTTTTTTTTTTTTTTTTTTTTTTTTTTTTTTTTTTTTTTTTTGTGTGTGTGTGTTGCCTACAACGCCTTAGGCAGTGACCCCCAGGAGTGGGAGGTAGGCCCTGGAGTTTAACTTGGGGGCGGATGGTTGGCCCTCGGCCCGGGGGTGCAGACGAATTTCTATAGTGACGCTGTGTTAGGGGCTCCGCCCCCCCCGTACCCCCGATGACTCGCAATAAAGGGGTAGAGCTAATGGGCAGCATGGGGTTTTCTTAGGCCATCAAAAGTGCGAGAAAGTTTTTAAGCCTCATCAAGGATCGAACTCGGATCACCGAGAACGCCACTCGGAGATTTTTTCTTTTGGACCTTTTCTGCTTAGTATCACTTTGAGGTGTCTGCAAGCCGTGCTCAGTTTGACTATATCTTGACACACCCATTTGCTACCGCCTCCATAAGAGACAAGGGGCACTTTTCCTTTCCCTTTCTGCTTTTATATTTATAAAATAGGTTGTTAGCTGTATGTATTTTTGCTTTTTTTTTTTCCATTTGTTTGTGTTTTTTTTAAAAGGAACCGCGGTGCGCTTTTAAGATAGGTAACACTGAAATAAGTAGCCCCCTTTTCTTATTTTTACCACAAAATACTCCTTTTAAAATGATTAACCCCTGAGTTGTTTTGGTTACTGTGGTTTTTGGAGGTACTGGAGGGAAGTGAGAAGAGAGGAAGGATTGTGACGGTTTTTGTGTATAACACGTCAACAACCACAGCTGAAAAATATTGCAGGTCCTCACTCGACCAAAACAGCATCGCTGGGTGACTCCCAACACAAGCTCAATCTCAGGTCCCCTTTCCCCCTTCCCTTTCTACTGGGTTGCCAAGCCACCCCGGGAAGCGGGTCAAAACCCTAGGAAACACCCCGTACCCCTTTACTCGGTGGCAGGGGCTTTGGGGGATTTCAGGATTTTTTTTGGGGAAAAAGGAGTTTATCAGCGGAAAATAGGTAGGGCACAGCCCCAAGTTTAAATCCAGGGCCCCCCTCCCACCCCCGGAGGACTGCCTAAGGGGGGGTAGGCACACAAAAAAAAAAAAAAAAAAAAAAAAAAAAAAACCGGACAAATAAAATTTTACGGGTTTTTAATACCCGGTTTTTGCGATCCGGAGTTTCGCGCTTTCCTCCGGAAGAAAGGAAGGCGCGAAACCCGGGGGGGTGGTGTGACTGGTTTATCAGTTTTATATGATATATGTAACTTGTAAATGTTTGTTTATAAATTTATCAAAAAAAACGTAAAAAAAAAGCTAAAGAAATGCCATTAGAATGAAAAAAAATGCATGAACTTAATATTCACTTAACTCTTCGCCATTTAAAAAAATTTGCAAGCAACTTTTTCATGAAGGGGATCAATGAAACGCAATTTTATTTGCTTTTCCCATTGCTATATTTCGTTATTATAAATTAATTAGAACCCCAAAATTTGCGTAACAAATAATAAAAATTCAATCGGGGAATTTTCCCGATTAATGAGGTTTTTTATTTGGTCCCAACGTAATTTTAAAATGGGACTTCATTATCAGAAAACGAAATATATAAAGTAAATAAATATCATCACAATCGGGAAAAAGACCCCATTTATGATTTATTTATTTATTTTAAAGCTTTAAAAATTATGCAGGGTTCTAATAATTTATCAGAAACGAAATATAGCAATGGAAAGCTAATAAAATTGCCTTTTATTGATACCCTTTATGTAAAAGTGACTTGCAAAGTTTTAAAAAGGCGAAGAGTTTGGAATGAAATTAAGTTCATGCTATTTCTTTAGTCTGTATGGCATTTCTTTTGGGTTTTTTTTACTGTTTTTTATTTTGATAATATTATAAAACAAACATTTTTTGAAAGATTACGTATATTTTTATATACTTTATAAACCAGTCTAAGATGTCCTAGACCATATATCCCTTGTCGGGCGCCCCGGCCCCGTGCAGCCCCGCAATTCAAAAAAAATTTTCGTGTGGCAGTCCCGGTATACTTTGGGTCTTGGGCCGGCCTTTTAAAACCGGGGTTGCAAAAAATAAGTAACTCCCCAAAAAAAAGTAGACTGCCCACCCCCCGCCGATCCTTCCTTTTTCCACAAAATACTCCTTTGTAAAAGATTTCAAGGAGTGTGTGGTATTGGGTTTCGGAGGTATGGGGGAGACAGGAGAGAAGAGGGAAGGGATTGGGGAGGTCCGTAGAGAAGGGAGGGGAAAAAAACATTTGTGTAGTGATTGTTAGTAAGACCCAAGGGGATTTAGTGATCTAGTCTGTACCGTTTTTTGTTATGTTAGTGTGCTTTTTATATGACAAGGGGGTGAAAGGGATTATCTTATTAAAAAATTTCCCATCCTGTCTCCGTTCGTTTCTTCTTGTGATTTTTGACGCTTGTTCGCTTCATAGGTTCTTTCAAACTTCTCTTTTGTTAAAAAGTTTTGTCAACTCTTCCTTGTCTTTTTTCCCCTGGACTCTAAAAATTTTCATTTTTTTTGGGTTTGAGTGAGTGAGGGCGTAGCTGAGGTTTTTGGGCATGTTATAGGGGCAAAACACGTCACAAGCCTTCCTCTTTTTCTCCGTCCCCCCAGTACCCCCAAAAACCCCACGTACCACAAAGTTTGGGGTTTCCCAAAATGCAAAATTTTTGAAATTTTTGCACGTCGTGTGTTATTCCGGTTCTCTCATAGTAAAACAGTATTGCATTAAATTTGGGGCGAATTGGTAATATTTAGGGGCCCCGAAAAAGGAACGTGATGACGTGACTCAAATTTCGGGTTTTTTCTAAATTTGCATTTTTTTTTCCCCCTGGGTTTATCAAAGGCAACAAGAGCCGCTGTAATTTTTGGGCTGATCGACAAGCTCAATCGATAAATCCCCGGGCCCCGGTACCACAAAGGAGCAGGCCTCCTCCGCTACTACCACACCCCCGGGAGTGGGGAAAGACGTAGGGGAGGGGAAAGGGCGGTGGTGTAGGAGGTTCCCCCCTTTTGGGGTGCAGGGGATTCCGACAACTACAGTAAACACGCCGGCACGAAGCTGTAAAAGGGGAAAGGGTTACAATGCCTAAGAAGAACAAAAAACAAAGACAGGCGAAAAATCGTTGGTGAGGAGATTTTCAAAGGAGACCTCCAAAAATCTTCGACCTCGCAACTCTCCTCTCTCCAACGGGCAGACGGAAGGACGAGAACAAGGGTTCCTACGGAGAGGAGAAGCCCAAGGGGAATCATCCATGGCGGAATTGCCCTTTCTTTGACAGCGAAGAAGGTGGGAGAAGCAGGTCGAGCGCGGAACTGACTCAAGCGGCTCGGGAAAACGGAAAGACAGCGACATTGCCAGGCGACGAAAGGGTGGAAACCCAAAACCCAAAGAGTAGCAGCAGCAGCAGCCCTTTCCCCGAGACGTCATCACGGGTCGTGGATCCCAAGCCGGGAAAAAAAAACTAAAAACAGTCACCACGATCTCCGTGAAGGATTTTAAACCCTCATTTCAACTGGGCGAGAGAAAGTTGTCGGGGGGCAAGAACGTCAAGTTCGAGCTACCGCTCAAGTTTTTGGGGAATGGCCCCTTTGGGAGTATGGGGTTCGAAGGGGGCCGACCCATCGGACGAATTTGCGGGGGAGAGCAAGCCGCGAGAAGATGTGGAACTGGGAAACCAGGGCCGAGGGGTTTGGTCCTCATTGGGGGGAAAACCCCCTGTCCCCTTGGCGAACGGAGGCCCGCATCGCCTTTCCCCCCTCACAGGGGAAGATGCGCCGAGTTCCTTCTTGGGGCCGGCAAGCTCGGATTCAAATGGGCAAAAACGTGGCTGCAGTGGTTTTAAAGGGAGGGGGTGGGCGAAGGGGGGCGTCGGGGGACAAGATCATCACCTTCTGTTTCGACACCCCCGGCTTCGAAACACTGGATGGTGCAAGGTGCTTTTCATTCGGATTTTAGCAAAACTGGACGAAGCTGCTTTGGTTTGGCTGCCCCATATGTCCCGAGGGGATCCTCAAGGTGTCTTCGAAAGCCCGCCTCGGTCTTCCTCTGGTCTGACATTGGAATCTTTAAAGCTCGGACGATGGCCTTGTGGATTCCCCCGCAGAGAGAGACGGTGGAAACATCGGAAGACCTGTAGGGTTTTTTCACCACCATGACACTGCCAGCAAGTGAAAAGGACGACGCATTTGGGCCTTCCGAGGGGCTCTGAGCGAAGAACCATCCCAGGGAGGACTTGAAGAACTTTTCCGTCTCTCCTACCTGTTCTGATGGTAAGGCCGCCCCCCCAAACCCTTCCCCCGTCCGGGTCTCCATCAAGCCCGGTGGATGGCCAAGGCCCTTTAGCCTCAAGCTTCAGAGCTGAAATCCCAGCTTCCCCTACTGGGCGAGAGAAGGCCGGAGGGAACGAGTGGCCCTTTCGTTGCTTGGTGTACGCAAGAATGGCATGAGGCACCAATCTTGTGAAAAGCTCGTTTTAACACTGCTCTCCCGAGATCCCCAAACATACCTGACCAAAAACCCTTGCCAAGGCAGCAGAACAAGCCCCGCGACGCCAAACCCGTGGTCGTTTCCCAGGAAAAAAAGCGTGACTGGCCTTTTTGATAAGGGTTGAGTGGAGGAGGAAAAAATGGTCAAGGATGGGGGCAAGCCGCCCGAAGAAGGAAATCAAAACGATTTGGGGGGAAAAAAAAAATGACTATGTCTTTCCCCCTCCGTCCTCGTCATTCGAAGACACGGTCCTTCTTTAGAAACGACCGGAAGAGGGGGTTCCTGGAAAAAGGGGCCCCGGCATTGGGGGAGGAGGCGACCGATTCAAGGACGCTCGGAAACGGGGGACTTTGGGTCCGGTGGTCAACGATGCCCCGGGAGCGGGGCACGCCCCGTGGTACCTGGGGTCCACGAAGCGGGGCCCCACAGGAGAGACTCCCCGTTTGCCACCCATCGGAAATTTTTTTGGGGGGGGGGGAAAAGAAGGGGACCTTCAAAAGAAAACTTTGAATGGAAACAATGAAAAATGTTGTTTGGTTTTTCCTTAAGTTTTTTTTAAAAAGTGGGATGTTTTGAGTTTTTCTTTGTTTTTTAAGGGTTTTAGAAAATGTTGTTTTTCGCGGCCCTAAAATTTCTCCCAATTTATCTAATTCCACAGGCTCTTTATGCAGGTGGAAAAAAAGTTAAAACACGAGCAAGTGGAAAAAAAAAATTTTAATTTTTTCCCTCATGTCTTGGGAAACCCTACACGTCATGGTTAATCACTATAAGGAGTATTTGTGGTAAAAAGTAAGGAACGGAGGGGTGTAAGTTTAAAGGTGCTACTTATTTTGAGGTTACCTTCTTATTTAATTTCCTTTATGGGGCTGTAAAACCACTTAAAATCTTTTTGCAACGTCGGAGTGGCCTAAGAACACCCACACGTGCCCCTTAACTTACCCCCGATTTCCCGAGGGCATCAGAGGACACAGGGGGTGGGATGAGCCCCTAAACACAGGCTCACTTGAAATAGTCGCGTACCAAAGGGGGAGGCTAAAACATCCCAAAACCCTCAAAGGGGAAACCTCCAGGGCCCCCCCAAACCCCACCCAGGAGTCATGGGGCCCGGCCCTGAGGCACACACACACGCACACACACACCCAAAAAAAAAAAAAAAAAAACGTTTAAAAAGCGCGCGAAACCGGGGTAACTGCCGAAAGTCCGGCGGAAGAATTTTGGATCGGCGGAAAATGGGGTGCGAAAACTCGCATAGCGTGAAAACTCGGGGGGNTGGTCCTTGAGCCTCCCAAGCGAGTTATGCAGCCATGGGGTCTTCACGAGGAAAAGATCTCAAGTGATTTATGGGTCTCACTGGGGATCGACTCGGGTCTTCGAGAACGCCACCCGGTGACGCTAACCACTCTGCTACCGCCTCCCCTAAACTGCATCTCAGGGTTTTTTCACTCGGCATATCATGCCCTCACAACCTCTTGTGTGAACATGTAAGCAGAAAGTCGGCAAAAAATAATATATCTCGGCATATGATTTTTATAACTGCATCTCTTTGTTTACACTTGGCATATCCTCAGTCGCATAAAGCCGTGTTTTTGTCCTTTTGACCCTTTCCTGCAGGCTCAGGCTCTTCAATTTCATTCCCTTCCCTGCTGGAGACACCCTTGCGTGATGGAGCTGACATCTCGATTCCCCCCCCCCCCCATGTTGTGCCTATAGCACCTGTAGGCAGTGGTGACCCAGGGCTCGGATGGTAGACTCTGGAGGTTCACTTGAAGGCTGCTGTGATGGTTGGCCCTCGCCTGTGGTGGGCAGGCAGGATTTCTTATAGTGACGCCTGTGATTAGAGGCTCATGCCGCCCCCCTGTGTCCTCCGATGCACTCGCAATCGAAGGTAGAGTTGATGGGCAGGGCATGTGGGGTGTTCTTAGGCCACTCGACGGTGCGTGTACTGTATGATGTACCTAATCCCAAAACATGTAAAAATAGGTGGCAAAGTAAAGCAAAGGTCGGGAACCAGCGTGTAGGCTGTCAGCTGAGCCATGTTTATGTCGTCAAAGCCACCATCTTGGATATGAATTCCGTTTTTTGTCGAAATTGAAAAAGGATTGGTTTCTGCTTCAAAAACACAACAAGCTTGGTAGGAGCCGAAATAATAATCAATGCAAAACATTGCAAACAATATCACAAAGTAGTATAACACACATTTCAGCAAGTGTTATTGGATTGGATTCGTAATCCAAGACGGTGCTTGGACGACAAAAACACGGCTCAGCCTACGCGCTGGTACCCGACCTTTGCTTTACTTTGCCACCTATTTTACGTGTTTTGGGATTACATCATACAGTACTGTATATCAAGATGTCAGCTCCATCACGCAAGGGTTTCTCCAGCAGGAAGGGAATGAAATTGAAGAGCCTGAGCCTGCAGGAAAAGGTGAATGTGCTGGCAAGGATGGATGCAGGTGGTGTTTTTTTTTGGCTTTTTTTACCCCAGGGAGGACATTGCATAACTGGGCATATTGAATAACTGGGCAAGGGCCAGAGCCCCTATCGTGCCGAGTTATAAGGGTTTTACTGTCTGTATAAATAAGGTGTGAAGGGGGTGGGGAAGGTAAGAGAGATGAGGTAAGGTTAGATAAGATAAGGTGATAGATAGACAGGTGCATATAGAGACCTACAGACACACACACACACACAGACACACACACCGATCAGCTGATCGGCTGTGGACAGACGTGCTCAGGAAGGCTCCCAACACAACTGGGGCTACATTCAGAGAGGCTAACTTCCAGTCTTCACGACCTAGCGACTTCCAACAGCTGTTTGGGCAACTTTTGGCATTCTGCGGGCAGATTGATGGCTTTACTTAAAGACGTTGAGCTGTCAAAACCAGGCAACTGCCTCCAGGCAGTTGTTAGAGCACGCAATATACATAAAAATACTCATAAATTGAGTATATATGATGTTTTCTGACTCAAGAACTGAACAGGGCAAGTATACAAATGAAATTAGGCCTTAAAACTATCTCCTAATCGTGGTGAGTTTTTATGGGGTGATGGGCCGAGTGGTGAACGGCGGCACCTCACCGAGACCCTGACCGAGACCACCTCACTCACCACCCGGCGGGTAGCTGCCACTAACCGCCACGCATCAGACTGAAGGTATAATGGCTCCTTTTCCTTAAAAAAAACCCCAAACCCTTGCCCATCCAGCCGTGATGGTATCTCCTTCTCCTTCTCCTCCTAGCCTTTTCTTGTAGCAGTTGGTGGTAGTTGTGGTAGTGGCAGCAGTGATAGTGGTAGTGGGTGGCAGCAGTAATAAAATATAAGCCGTGTAACACACATTTCAGCAAGTGTTATTGGAGTGGTCTTCGTACTAAGACGATGCTTGGACGACAAAAACACGGCTTATATTTTATTACTGCTGCTTCTGCTGCTGCTATTGCTGCTGCTGCTACTGCAACTGCTGGCGGCTGCTGTGGGAAGGAGAGGGGGAGGAGAAGGAGAGGGAGAAGCTAGGAAGGAGAGGAGGAGGAGGAGGAGGAGAGGAGGAGGGAAGAAGTACCTTTTCTTATAGCAGTTGGGGGTGGTTGTAGTGGTGGCAGCAGTAATAAAATATAAGCCGTGTAACACACATTTCAGCAAGTGTTATTGGAGTAGTCTTCGTATAAGAAAAGGTTAGGAGGGGGAAGAGGAGGAAAAGCTAGGAGGTGGGGGGGGGAAAGGAGGGGGAAGAAGGGTGGGCTTTTGGGGTGTGGATGAGAATTTTTTTATAAACACAGCTGAAGCGGGGGGGAAAACCCTTTGTGATTGGCTGAAATTTTTTGGGAGAAATCTAGTGTTTCCCTGGCGAGGCTGTGACGTTTTGTACTCGCTCAGCCAATCAGCATCAAGCCCAAAAATAAAAAAAAAACCCGTTAGCGCCCATCCCATATTCGTACCAGAATCCCGCGATTTCCCGGGTTTTGTACAAATAGAGGAATTTTATTAAGCTAAACACCGTCCCCTTTTTAACTCTCTGAATGTCTGCCCAGGCCACGTGATGGTGCCGTGGCCATCAAGGACGCAGTTGATACAAATGATTTGAGTAGCTGAGGTAAGAGTTATGCAGTAAATTGTCCCGTCTCCATAGGATTAGCCAAAAAAAAAAGGAAAAAAATAGCTAAAAAAAATTAAAAAAAGAGGGAAAGTCCCCCCAAAACCTGTTGAGGGTTTTGAAACCCCAGGAAAAGGACAATTAGGGTTGAAAAAAACCCAAAAGGGAGGTCATAATCTGGAAAATGGGGTACACGATCTAATGGAGAAATTAGATAAGATAAAAAAAAAAAGAGTATTCTCCCTGGAGAAAGATAATCATTTTGAAAAAATAAGTGGACGAGGTTAACGGTAAAAAAAGACGATGAAAAGGTGGAAGCTGCACCTGAAATGTTTTCTGTCCTAAGAAGGGAAAAAAAACAAACAAAAGGAAATAAAGGGACGAAAAAAAAAAACAGGGAAAATGGAAAAAGAAAAGCCCAAGAAAGCTTACGACAAATAATTGAAGACAAGAAAATGAAAAGAAAAATCTGACCAAGAAGTAGTCAAATAATCCAAAAAAGGAGATCTAGAAAGGAGATGGGGGGACAAAAAGAAATGTGTCATTTTTTTGGTTTAAAGGGAAAAAAGGCTGCCCAAAAAAAAATTTGAGGAAGAGGAAAAAAAAAGAAAGTGTCAAAAAAAAAATTTTAAATGTAGAGGGGAAAATACGGGGGGAGAGAAGAAATAAAAAGAAATACACAGGTTGGGAAAAAATATAAAAGGGAGGGAGTGGCCCGCCCTTTTTAAAAAGTTAATTTTAGGTCCAAAAATACAGCACTAGATATATTGTCTAAGGCAGGGAAAACTGGCAAAGACAGAATAATACAAGAAAATATGGATAAAAAAGATATAAATGGGGAAAAGGCCAGTCTGAAGTCTTTTTTAAAGAACCCAAAAAAAAAAAAACGAACTGGGGACGGAAGAAAAAAAACAAAAATTTTATTGGGATTTTTTGGGCCCAAAAAAATGAAGAAGGGTATCTAAAAGAGAAAAGAGTAGAAAACAGTTCAAAGGAAAATAAATAGGAGGCAGGTATCGACACAAATATAAAGGGGCTAGATCAACATTAACAAAAATAAACTTTTACCTGAGACCCAAAAGAAACCAGACATTTTAGGTCTGTAGAAACAAAAGCTGAGTGTTTCGAGGATTTGCCGTGGGGAGGGTCAATATAATTATGGGGAGAAACAAAACCAAAAAAAAAGGGAGGGGGTTTGTAATGGTTTTAACAAGGAAGGATGGGGTAGTAGGAAATGGGGAGAAAGGAAAAGGGTTTTGGCCGAGGTGTTAAAGGGTAGAGTTGGTGATAAAAAAAGGAAGAAAAGAGACTTGGTAATCGTATAGTTCACCTAAGAAAATTCCTGGGGAGAGAAGAGTCCGGAGACAGATAAGAGACACAAGAAAATGTTTAAAGATACAGGGAAAATAGTGGAACTAATTTTGAGGGAGTTTTTTTAAACGCAAAGAAGTTTGCGGAAGAATGGTATACCTAAAGGAGGAAAAAAACCATGGGGGGGTATATTTTTGGGATTTTGGTAAGAATAACATCAGACTCAGGGATTAAAGAGAAAAACAAACCAGGGGTACGAAAAACCCATCAAGACTAGACCTATTTTACGAAAAAAACTGGAAGTAATTAGAAAAGTGAATTATCATGCCCACTTGGAAAGAGCAACCATGTACTTATTGTTTAAATAAATATACAAAAAGGAGGGGAGAAAAGAAGAACTAAAAAAGGAAGAAAATTAGGGAAAAGCGGGACTTTGAGGATAAGAAAACATTCTTGGGAAGACAGCGGAGAATTTCCTGCAGCAACGAGTACCCAAAAAAAAAAGGGGATGAGTTCACCCGAATTTTACACCGAAGGAATAAATAGTTTTTTCCAAGGAAGTTATCAGAGAAAAAAAATATTGAATGGTTTAACAAAAAATGTGAATTAGCAAGACTAAAAAAGAAAAAACAGGGAATAGTTGGGGGAAAAAAAAGTGGCAGAAACCCTTTTGGGAGGAGTACAAAACAACTAGAAATGAATAGTAAGAATCAAGAGAGAGGAAAGTAACTATGAGGGAAATAATAGAAAAAGTAAGAATAACCGAAACTTTTATAGATATATTAAAGGAAAAATGAAAAAAAAAGGAAGGAATAGATAAATGAAGGAGAAGGGGAAGTGTATGAAAGCATTTCAACAGGCCGAGGTGAGAATAAGGCTTCAGACTGTTTTACAAGAGAAAGTGAATTTAAAAAACGAAAAAAATAATAGCAAAAGAAAAATAATGGAAGACAAAAAGTAGACTAATAGAAGTAAAAAGGCTAATGGGAAAGCAAGATGTGAGAAAAACCCCGGGTCCAGAGGGAGTGTCCAAAAGGATAACGAAAGATTGGGGAGTAACCAAAATAGAGGAAAATTTCATGGTAATTTTGGGGTTTACCAAGGGGAGCAGAATCCCGCTTGATTGGAAAAGAGCAAAATATTGGCCCAAATTCACAAAGGAGGGACAAAGAAGAACCCCTAATTTACAGGCCCCGTATAATTTAAAAAGTGTAGTGGCAAAAATGTGTGAAAAAAAAATTGTGAAGGACAGATGGGTTTAAATATTTTGGGGAAAAACCAAACACTTGCAGGGGCCAGTTTTGGATTTAGAGGGGGAATTCATGAAAACAATTATTTTAGCTTTTTACTCGAGAGTGATCGTGTGACAAGGAAAGAGAAAAGGTGGGTCGATTGTATTTACTTTTGGACCTAAAAAAGGCATTTGAAAGGTACCCACAAGACTGCCTGGAAGCTAGAAAAAATGTAGGAGGTTGAAGGGGGGGTTTGCTGAAAATGGGTGGAAAAACTTTTTGAGAAAAGAGAGATGGAACATAAAAAAAATCAAAAGTCAGAAAGGTGCAGTTTCAGGGGTTCCCAAGGATCGTATTTGGCCCCCGTGATGTTTTTCTATGTAAAAGATATGGGAGAAGGGGTAAACGTTATATGAGTTTATTTGCTGATGATGTTAAAATTTTAAGAAAAGAGAAAGTAAAAGGACTGGAGGATTTTTCAAAAGGATCAGATAATATTTTTGATGGAGTCAACTATGGGAAATGGAGTTTTTGCCAAAAAGTGTAAAAATGAGGGAAAAGGGCAGTAGCAAAAGAGACAGGAGGAAAGTATTGATGGAAACGAATGGGGGTATCCAAAACAAAGGCGAAAAAAATTGGAGTATGGATTAAGGACAATTTGTCACCAGAGAAAACATATTTAAAAAAGATCCGGAGAACATACCAGTTGCTGAGGGAAATTAAGAATGGCATTAAAAATCTGGATAAAAGATGATCAAGAAATTGATAACTCCTGATTCGACCAAGGTTTGGGGTATGCGGCAGTGATTTTGGCCCACATAAAAAGAAGGTATAAGGAAGATTGAGAGAATACAAAGGCAGCCACAAAAAATGGGTCCAAGCCTGAGAGATTTAAAAATATGAAAAAAAAACTTTTAAAACTAAAACTCCCAAAAATCTTTAGAAAAGAAAAGGGAAAGGGGGGATTTTTATGCGTATATAAGCTCAAAAGGGGCTGGAAAAAATTTATAGAGAAATCTGTTGTGTGGACGAAAAGAAGTACAAGGGTCTGAGAAAAATTGAAAAAGGGCAACATGCAAGGGAAAAAAAAAATACAGTTCCCCTTTTTAGAAGCAAGAAGCCTGGAACAACCTTTATGCAAAAGTGATTAATGCAAGAAGTTTCAATTTTAAAGGCAAACTGGGTAATAGTAGATTTGGGGAGGGCAGTACGAGCTAGCTCTTTTCCTGTATGTTTAACTGGTAAAAACAACTTTAAAAACACACCAACCCCCCTATACACCACCAGGTGGCTAGTAAAGAGTGTGTGTTTAAAAAGGAACCCCCCAAAACACACCAAAACCACCCCCAGTTTGCTAGGAAGAAATTCCGGTTGAAGAATCGAGTAAGAAAACACCAAGCCCGCAACGGCAGCTTGGCCTGGGGGAGGGGCCACAAACAGAGGCAGGGCACGGCCGGCAGGGGTGTTGTGCCCAGCTGCCCATTTGGGCCAGGGTCAGGAAGGTGTACGCGATGTGAACCCAACAGGGCGAAAAGGGAGGGGGACAGGGGTTCTTGAAGAGGGGGTGAAGACCCGGTTTTTGGGCCCAGCCTCCTATAAATGCATAAATTACGAAGTGACAAAATACCAAAAATTTGCTGGGACAGGGATACTAAAAAAAGGTCAATCTAAAATATTGTTATATTCATTAAAACGTCTTTAAGGAACCAAAAATTTTCAATTGTAATTACGCTGGGTCTCAAGGGGTTAGGTAAGAAAGAGGAATTATTAGTATAGGATCCCATAAAGAACACTGTATTTAACTATTAAGACAAATACTGACTATGCAAATTTATTTCTCTCTCTCTCTCCCCTTTCTCTCTCTCTTCTCTCTCTCTCTTTTTCTCTCTCTCTCTCTCTCTTCTCTCTCTCTCTCTCTCTCCTCTCTACCCCTCTCTCTCTTCTTCTCCTCCCTTTTCTCTCTCTCTCTCTCTCGGCCAGTCTGGCTTTGTCTCCCCCAGTGTAAACACTTACTCTCACGTCCTCCCGTGCCTCACCACACTGATGTAAAAAAAAATAATAATAATGGGTTCGTTAGAGTGAGGCTTCACTGTTTTGTACAAAACACGATACAAAAAGAAACAAAAATCTTTCCTTACTTCAGACCTTTTTCACACACCAGAAAAACAAACTAAAATTAACACTTTCGGCTACAAAATAAAACCCTTAAAAAAATCATTAATAAAAAAAAAAACCCTTAAAAAAAATCAATAAAAAAAAACCCCTTTAAAAAAAATCAATTAAAAATAAAACCCTTAAAAAAATCAATTAAAAATAAAACCCTTAAAAAAATCAATAATAAAAATAAAAACCCTTTAAAAAAAAATCAAAAAAATAAAACCCTTAAAAAAAATAAATAAAAATAAAACGAGCACCTGGCCAGACATAAAAATAAATAATAAATAAATAAATAAATAAATAAATAAATAAAAAAACATCACCTACATAATAAGATCTAAAAAAAAAAAAAAATCCCAAAAACGAAAATAAATAATATCTATATACAAATCATCTTTTTTATTTTAAATTTTTTTTTTTTTACATCCCCCCTATAATATAAACCTTTAAAAAAACCCCTAAAACAAGCAACCTGGCCGGTGTCCCCTAACCTAACGGTCTAACCTACCCTAGAAAATATTAAGTAAAACAAAACAAAATAAAAAAAAATCACCTGTAATATAAAACCTTAAAAAAAAGCTCGAAAAAATCCCCGTGTATAATATTTAATAATATAATAATATAATGTAGTATAAGGAAAAAAAATAAAAAAAAATAACCTATAATATAAAAAAAAAAAATAATAATAACCTATAATTAAAACTAAAAAAAAAAAAAAAATAACCATAATATAAAACTAAAAAAACTTTAATTTAATTAATCACCTTTAATAAAAAACTATATAATAAAAAAAAAAAAAAAAAAAAATTTAACCTATAATAAAATCCTAGAAGAAAAAAAACGGAAAAAATCACCATAATATAAAACCTAACCCCCCCCCCCCCACCTGGCCAGACCCTTCGTTAGTCACCAGCCTCTCACCTGTGGGCCCGAAAACCCGCGTACGGCCTGGGCCAGTATGACGTGGAGGAGGCCGAAGGGGCTAGGTGGTCATGAATGGGCCCCACACAAACCACTCCGGTCTGTCTGGTCCTGGCGCGGCCCCCCCCACGCCCCCGCCGTCTGGGTGAGGGGCAGGTACTGGCCCCACCTGTGTTGGTAGAAGGGGGGGTTAGAGAATGGGTAGAAGGGGGGTTGGAGAGGGGTAGAGGCGGGGTGTTGGAGGGAAGGAATAGGGTAAGGGTGGAAGAAGGGGTGTGGGGTTTGAGAGGGGGTAGAGGGGGGGGGGGTTAGAGAGGGAGAAGGGGGTAAAAGTGGGGGTTAGAGAGGGGTAGAAGGGGGGTTAGAGAGGGGGTAGAAGGGGGGGTTAGAGGGGGTAGAAGGGGGTTAAAAAGGGGGGTAGAGGGGGGGAAAAGAGTCTGTCTCCACACCACTTATCATGAGCTGTCAGGATAATCGATGGCGTGAATTATTGTATCACACTCATGCATTATAGATTGTAATGCTTATAGAGATAGATATGTAATGCTTATAGAGATAGATATGTAATGCTGTATAGAGATAGATATGTAATGCGTATAAAATAGATATGTAATGCCCATATAGAGATAGATATGTAATGCTGTATAGAGATAGATATGTAATGCTGTATAGAGATAGAATGGGAAGCTTATAGAGATAGATATGTATTTATAGAGTAGATATTAATGCATAAAAAGATGATATGTAAAGCTTAAGAGAAGATTTAATGCTTATAGAGAAAAGATATGTTGCTTTAGAGATAGATATTTAAAGCTTATAGATAATTGTAACTTTTAAAAAG
>JACEEZ010014042.1:0-12500 GCA_016584305.1 Chionoecetes opilio
GGGGCGGAACAGGTTTGGGGGTTGGGATTTATGCACCAACCGCGAAAGTATTTGGCGAAGTTTAGGGAAAATTATTAGTCTTTGACGAGGCCCGAGTTCACCCTTTTGACCTCCTTTTTGTACTTCAACGCTTAAAGAAGACTTAAAAAGAACTTAACAGAAATACAAAAGCAATAGATATGAAATGTTTTAAACCATGAATTATTTGATAAGGCGCCGATGCAATGCATAATACTAAGAAAAAACAAGACCTGAGGTATTAAGGTGGCGGTTGCTGCTGCCAAGATGGCCTTCAGATGTAAAAGTCACCTCCCTCCCGCCGCCGCTCTCCACTGAAAAAGGCCCTGGTATCTCGGGTCCTGCCGCTTAAACCTGGAATACCTCGCTAGGCGACGCCCTCCGTGCCACTACCATGGGTCATTACCGCTCAGACCCCTCCCCGCACCCATGGATAAGAAACATTCCGTTGTCTTCCTCACCTGCCTGCGGCTGCCGCCTCACAACACCCGGCCCACCTGCACTGCCTCCACCTCTCACCAACCCCGCACTGCCCTGGTGCGGAATGTCCCGGAGTCGATTGAGCACTTCCTGTTCCATTGTCCTCGCTTCCCCTCCCACCGTCAACTTCTATGCATCAGCTCATCAAAACCGAACGTCACAACCTTTAAACTTGCCCACTAGGGTGTCCCAAATGCAAAGTTTTAAAATGTTGCACGCTCGTGCGTTATTTCCGGTTCTCTTATAGTAAAACTTTTATTGCTTGAAATTGTGGGCGAATTGAGTAATATTTAGGGGTCCCGACAAAGTTGAACATTTAGGTGACGTGACTCGAATTTCAGGTTTTTTTCAAAATTTCCACTTCTTTTCTCCCTCGGGTTTTATCAACATGGCACAAGAGCCGTAGTAATCTTTGGCTGATCGCAGGTCCAATCGAGTGAAATCACCCGGAGCCCGGCTACCATCGAAGGAGCAGGTCCTCCCCGCTACTACCACCACCACCGGGAGATAGGGAAGACGGCGAGCGGGAGCAGAAGGCGGTGGTGGAGGGGGTTTTCTCCCCTTCTGGTCGCGGGCGCCGGGATTCCGACAACTACAGTAATACACGCCGGCACGAAGCTGTAAAAGCGGGTAAAGGCGTAAAATACCTCAAGAAGAACAAGAAAAGACGGGCCCCGAAACATCGTATGGATGAGGAGATTTTCAAAGGAGCCCCTCCAAGAACCCTTCGACCTCCCCACACTCCTCTCTCCAACGGGCAAAACGTTGAAGGACAGGACAAGGATTTTCCTACGGAGTCAGAGAGAAGACAGAGGGGAATCATCCATGGCGGGAATTGACCTCGTGACAGTGAAGAAGGTGGAGAAGCGGTCGAGCGCGGAACTCGACTCAAGCGGCTCCGGGAACGTGAAGACAGCGACATTGCCAGGCTGACTAAAAGGGCGGAAACCCCAAGCCAAAGCAGTATCAGCAGCAGCAGTCCTGTGTCGCGACGCCCCACCCGGCTCGTGGATCCCGAACCAGAGAAAAAACTCAACAGTCGCCATCGATCTCCGTGAAGGATCTTAACCTCATTTCAATTTGGGGATCGAGAAAAATTGTCGGTGCGGCAAGAAATGTCAACGTTCGCAGCTACCGCTCAAGTTCTTGGAATGGACATTGGGAGTATGGCGGTCTCGTAGAGCACGGTCCATCGAGCACGAATTGCGGGGGAGAGAAAGCCCCCCGAGAAGATCGTGGAACTGTGGAACCAGGAGATACCTGAGGGGTTGGTCCTGCATTGGACGGAAACTCCTCCCGTCCCTCTCTGGCGATACGGAGGACCGCATCGTCGTCCTCCTCAAAAGGGGAGATACGCCGAGTTCCTTCTTGGGATCCCGGCAAGCCTCGGATTCGACTGGCAGAAACGTAGCTGCAGTGGTCTTGAAGGAGGTGGACGAAGCGGGCGTCGGGGACAAGATCATCGCCTTCTGTTTCGACACCACGGCTTCGAACACTGGCATGGTGGCAAGGTGCTTGCATTCGGATTGAGCAAGAACTCGGACGAAGCTTGCTTTGGTTGGCCTGCCGCCATCATGTCCACGAGGTGATTTCCCCAAGGATGTCTTCGAAGCCAGCCTCGTGCTCTTCCTCTGGTCCTGACATTGGAATCTTCAAACGACTTCGTGATCGATGGTCCTTCGTGGATTCCTCGCAGAGAGAGACGGTGGAACATCGGAGGACCTCGTAGATTCTTCGCCACCAATGACACTGCCAGCAAGCTGAAGGACGACGCATTGGCCTTCGTGAAGGGGGCTCTGATGTCAAGAACCATCCCAGGGAGGACATATGAAGAACTTCTCCTCCTTTTCCTACCTGTTCCTCGGTGGTGAAGGTCCCCAAACCATTCCGCCGTCCTGGAGCTCTCCATCAAAGCCCGGTGGATGGCCAAGGCCATCTACTGCCTCAAGCTTCAGATGCTGAAATCCCAGCTGTCCTGACTGGTCGAGAAAGGCCGGAGTGGAACGAGTGCCCTCTTCGTTGCTCTGGTTTTACTGCAAGCAATGCATGAGGCACCGATCTCTGTGAAAGCTCCGTTGAACGACGTGCTCTTCCTCGAGATCCTCAAAACATACCCTGACCAAAACCCTTGCCAGGCAGCAGAACAAGCCCTGCGACGCCACCTGTGGTAAAGTTTCCGAGGAAACGCGGGACTGGCCTTCTTCGACTCAAGGATTGATGTGGAGGAGAAGAAGCGATTTGGGCAAGGCATTGGACAAGCCCGCCTCGAAAGAAGGAACTCAAGCGTTGGATGGGAAAAAAAATGACAATGTCTTCCTCCCTCTCGTCCTTCGTCACTTCGAAGACACGGGCCTTCTTTTAGATACTCGACGCGGACGAGGGGGTTTTCCCGGGAAAGGACCCGGGTTGTTTGGGGGGAGGACGACCGATTCAAGGACGCTCGGAAACGGGCACTTGGCCTCCGGTGGTCAACGTGCGCGGAGCGGGGCATCGCCCTAGTCCAGCGCTACTTGGGTCCCCGAGTCCCCCGCACAGGAGAAGTTCTCCTCCAGTTAGTCCACCACCATCAGAAAATTGTGGGCGGGAAAGAGGAGACCTTCAAAGGCTTTCTGAATGGAACAATGAAAACTGTCCCGGTTTGGTTTCCTTATAATTTCTTTTCTAAAAATGTGGGATGTTTTGAGTTTTTTCTTTGGTTTTTGAAGGTTATTAGAAAATTGTTCAGTTTGTCGCGACCCTAAATATTCTCCAATTTCATTTAATTTCACAGACTCTTCTATCATGTGTGAACAAGTAAACACGAGCAAGTGAAAGAACATGTTTTATTTTTTCCCTCTTGTTTTGGGATCACCTATTGCCACTCTGTTCAGTCTCCTGACCGCCGATTCCGGCAGCCGACTACAACAGAACAGGGGAAAAAAAGGAGTGATAACATAGTGGGAAAAGTAAAAGGAAAAAACTTGGAAGAGTGAAGGAGGCAGAAAATGGTGATGGATTTTCGCTGAGAGTATTTTTGAAAAATGAAAAGTGAACAAGGCGTTTTAAAGTTTTCTTTGGAACGGCAGTGCGGGGCTGGGGAGAGTGCAGGCGTGCAGGTGAAACTGTGAGTGTTGTGGGACAGCCCGCAACGGTGAGGCCGTAAGCTTAGCCGGAAAATCAGACGTTTACAGTGGGGGAGCGCGCGGGAGGGGGGTGATGTTTACTCTGACGGCCATTTGGATCACAACTGCCCCCTTCGCTTTTCGCCAAAAATTATTTTTAAGGCCAATTCTATTTTTGATACCCTACCCAAACCTATCGCCAATACTGTGTTTCGCCAAGCTAAATGCCCAAAGCGAGGGCCCCTTGTATTTGGGTATTAAAAAGTTTTTTTAATCCGAAATAGGTAAATTTCCGCGGGTTGCGGCGTAAACCATCGCAAACCCGGGGAAAATTGTGCACCATCTTTTGCTTATTTAACCTAAAAAACTTAAAATGCTAACCCAAAACTATCCTAAACTTAACCAAACAAAAACCAAAACCAAATCTAATGAAAACCTAACCAAACCACCTGTAATATTTATAAAAATTAGTGCTATTTTTTTGGTTTTCTGCAAGTAAAAACTACTGCACTTTTAACTGACCCGAAATAATAGAAAAAAAGTAACTTGAAGCCTGGGGAAAAGAAAACTCCCGGATATTTCCTCGAATATACCGTAATTGTTTTTAAAATGCATTATTACATCCTCTTAATCCCCCATTTTAGTTTTTGTCCATTTTTTTGGTGCATTACGGTATATTTGGTATATTTTGGTTTTAAAACACCTTTTTCGCTTTTTGTTTTTATTTGGGGGGGAATCTTTTTAGAATGGGGGCTTTTTGGGGCCCAGACAGTGTGAAACTTGCTCTGGGGCCAAAAACTAGCCTCGCTCTGGCCCACGCAAAGCCCCCAGTCCAGGGCTAACAGTGTCAGTGTGACCATAGTTTAAGCGTCACCCGCAAGCCTCAAGGGGACCTATCAATTTTTTTTTTCCTTCATGATTCTATAGTAAAATAACTTATCTATCATCTACAGAATCCTTTTCCCTGTGTTTTTTTAATCACCCTTTTTTTTAACCCAAACTATTGGCCCATAAGACGCCCATCCCCCTGAACCAAGCCAAAAATTTTTTTTTCGTTTTTAGAATCATTATTTTAGGGTGTATATTTAGGGTAATATTTTGGATATAAATTTTTGGGGACTACCTACTCGGGGTTTTTGTGCCATCCTCCTTTTTCTGATAAAAAAAAAAATCTACCCACCAGTTTACAAAATATTAGGGACAAATAAAATGGCCATCTGCTATAGCACCCCTTTGAGCGAGTTCCACGAAAAAGGCCCCCGGGAAAATTTGCCCTAAAAAAAAAAAAATTTACAAAAAAAGCAGGAGTTTTTTTTCATAAAAACCCCAAATCACAAGTATTCTAAACAGGAAAGAAAGTCTACGACTGCAGTCCTTTTCTTCCCATACATATTTATACTTTCCCAACCCATTTTGTTTTTCCCTTATTACCCCAAAGTATTTTTTCTTCTTGGGGCGTTTTGTTCAGAAAAATTTCATGGGATTCATTGCTGCGGGGTTTTTAATATGATGGCAGGATGATGCTGTTTTTGCTTTTCTGAACTTCAACTACTTGGTTCCATTTTCTCTTGGGAAATAGCACAGTAAACTACCCCCCCGAGTTTTCGCCTTTGGTTGTTGAAAAAAGGAAAAAATCCGTCAAAACTAAGTTTTTAAAAACCCCAAAAAATTTATATCCGTTTTTTTTTTTCCCCTTTTTCTTTAAAGGGGGTGAATTTTCCTAAAAAATAGTATTAAAAATATTAGCCAGTTAACTTGAGGCTTGTCTAGTTTTAAAAAAACAGTGGGTGGGGATTTTCTTTTTTTTTCCCCCCCCAAAAAAATTCCGAATGAAACTTTGTACACTGGTGGAAAACTGGACCTTTTTCCCCTCTGGGGTGGGGTCCCCCAAAAACCTCTAGAAAGGAAGGGAAAAGCTTGGTTTTACCTTATTTGTCCCCCACCAACCCTTTTTGCGAGGATTGACTCCCCTACCTTTAACCCCCTAATGGGGCTGAAAAGGGGTTGAAGCTTGCTTATTAAAAACGTTTGCCTCAAAATAGCCCTTTTTTCTCCCCCTCCCTTTTGGCCTTCTTTTCCCCGGGGAAACCAATCCGGGGACCAACTCGGTTTAAAAACACTTAAAGTTTTTTTTTTTTTTTTTTTTTTCCTTTTTTAGGGGGGTTTTTTTGGGTGTTATTTTCCTACACACCGGGCTGCCCCCGGGGTGGGGGGGAAACCCTGGAAACGGGGGCACCCCTATTTTACGCTTTAGGCTTTTTTTTAAAAAATATCCTAAAAAAACCCCCCCCCCTGCCCCCCGGTATTTTTTGGGGGGTTTACCCGGGGTTTTTTGTAAACCCCCCCCTCGGGGGGGCTTGCCAAACTACGGTAAAAAGGGGAAAGGAAGAGAATTTTTGATTTGGTCCCCAGCGATTCGTTTTTGGTTGAGGGGTACTTTAAAATCTTTCCTGAGGGTTCTAAGAACACAAAACCTGCAAATTTTTCCCCCTTTTTCCCTTTTCCCTCGACCCAAAAACCAAGTCCAACACCAGGTTTCATTTATAAAAGTTTTTGGGAAAAAAAGGAAACCTAAGGGTAAGGGTTATTTTTTTAAGGGTTACCTATCTTATGCCCCCCGGCGTTTGAAAGGCCAAAAAATAAAAAAAAAACCAAACACAAAACAAAAAACCCAAAAAAAAAAAAAAAAAAAGGGCCCAAAACTCGGGGGCGGGCAAGTGGTTGGGTAAAATTTAGGACCGCCGCGCGAAAAAATTTCAAGGAAAAATCCGAAAATCTCCGGGGGGGCTTTTGAACTCGGGAGGGTGTCCTTTTAACTTTTTGCATTGGTGGCCTAAGAAACCCCCAGCCCCCATTAAACACTTCGATTGGGTGATAAGGAAAAGGGGCCTGACCCCAAAACCGGGCTCCTAAAAAAATTCCTGGCCCCCAAGGAAAGGGCCCCCGTTTCCTTAACCTCCGGCCTAACCCCCCTAGGTTTTGCTGGGTTCCAAAACCCAAACCCCAAAAAAAAAAAAAAAAAAAACCCCAATTAAAAATAAAAGTAATAGAAGAATTTTTCCCCCCAATATGGGTTCCATTTGGGGGGTACATATTTTGGAAAAGGGGGGGACCGCCCTATTCATATACCTTGGGAAAGGGCCAAGAAAACAAACAAAAAATTCCCCAGTTTATATGATTTAAAAAAAAAATCCCCTTTAGTTCTAAAAAATTTCTTTTTCCATTTTTTCAATAACTGATATTTTTTGTTTTTAATAAAATTAACCATTAAAAAATAAATTTTTTTTTACGTTTTTTTCCAGGGGAAATATTTCAAATACAGTCCTTTATGGGGCTTGGAAGGGCCCAGTTCAGGCAATATGGGGGGTTTAAAAATTTTAAAAAAAAAAAAAATTTTTGGTTTGTTTAAACTGCAAACCCCTGAGATAAATTGAAAATATTAAAATTACAGGAAAATACCCCTCGTCTTCGGGAAAATGTCAGATACACCTGTCTGGGGGGCGGGCGCTTAGGCGGGATTTCCTCACCCGGTTTTGTTTAGGTCAAACCCCCTTAATATACCCCTGTGTTATTAGTTTTATAAGGCAGGGTTAACGCTTCCAAAAATAAGAAAAAGGGTTTTTGTTGAAGGTGCGGGGATGGGGGGAAAATTTGCTCAGCGGTTCAACCTTCTTTTTAAACTTAAGGGGGAAAAAGGCCCCGTGTGCCCCCTTTACCTTAAAAAGGGTTTTGGGGTTTGAGGTGGGGGGGAATTTTTGGGAAACATTTTTGGGTGTTGGGTTGTTGTTTTTTTTTTTTTTTTTGGAATTTAAAAATTTTTTTGGCTGGTTGACTGATAAAAGTTTGATGACGTCATTACTCTTCCAAGCCAGCCACCTTCCTACCTGTTAACTACCTAAGGGGGGCTTTCTGGATAGGGGTATAAGGCAGGTAAATAACGGTGGTAGCTGGAGATCAACATCCTTTTTGCTGGATCTGGGCCCCAGGCTCAATGGCCTCAATCACTCGTCATAAAACTTTTGGACCAACAAAAAAACCACATTACAGTTAAAAAGTATATGCTCAGTGATGGTCATAAATGCTCTCGGGCTGCCGGGGGCCTCTAACCCCACAAACGACGTAAAAAATTTCCAAATTTTTCGTTGGAACAAAAATGATCTAAAAAACAATCCCACCATCAAGTAGGAAAACCCCGAGGTTTCTATACACTACCTCCCGGTTTTTCACGCTTGCGAGTTTCGCGATCCTGGGTTTTCCCGCTGATCCAAATTCTTCCCCGATTTTTCGCGTTTTTTTTTTTTTTGTGTGTTGTTGGTGTGTGTGTGTGGTTGTGTGTTGCCTACACGCCTTAGCGTGACCCCAGGGTGGATGGTAGGCCCGGGAGGTTAACTTGAGGGCTGTGATTTTTTGGCCCTTACCCGGGGTACGCAAAAGAATTTCTATAGTGCACCTTGATTGGGGCTCATGCCGCCCCCCTTTGTCCGATACACTCGCAATCAAAGGTAGAGTTTTGGGGCGTGTGGGGTTCTTAGGCCACTCCCCGGGAGAAAGATTCAAAAGTGGTTTTACACCCTCTAAAGGTCAAACCGGATACCGGAAGCCACTCAGACTACTTCTTTTTTGTGACCTTTTTTCTGCAAAAATAATTTTTATCTTAGGTCGTCTGTAAAGCCGTGCTCGGCTTGAAAATTTTCTTGACGCAAACCACTCTGCTACCCCCCCCCCTAAGAACTACGGGACACGTCTTCCCTTTCCCTTTCCCGCTTGTATTTTTTAAAAAGGGCTTAGTATAGCTTGTATGTATTTTGCTTTTTTTTTTTTTTCCATTTGTTTGTTTTTTTCTCTACAGGAGCACCCGGTGTCGATAAATGGGAAAAACCCAAAAAATAAGTACACCTTACCTTACACCCCCGCCGTTCCTTCTATTACCACAAAATACTCCTTTATAATTATTAACCAAATGATGTGTTGGTACGTGGTTTTGGGGGTACTGGAGGGACGAAAAAAGAGAGGAAGGCATTGTGACAGGGGTTATTGCCGAAAAACCCACAAAACCCTCGCTACAAAAAAGTTCAGCTCAATCACTAGACCAAAAACGCTCCCTGGTACCCCCAACTCAAGCTCAATCTAAAGCTCCTCTCCTCCCTCTCTTCTCTACGTAGTGTTGGCCGAACCACCACCCCGGGGGCGGTCACAAACCCTAGGCTAACACCCTACCCATTCATTTCTGGGTGGAGGGGGCTTGAGGCATTTTCAGGTTTTTTTTTGGGGGGGAAAAAGTGGTCTTAAAAGCTGAAAAAACATAGGTACACAGCCCCAAAGTTAACCCCCAGGGCCTCCATCCCCCCCGGGAGGTCACGCTTAACGGCGCTTGGGCACCCCCCACCCCCAACAACCCAAAAACAAAACACACCCCCACACCCAAAAAAAAAAAAAAAAAAAAAAAAAATGGACTAAAAAAGCTTTTTTTAAGTGTTTTCAATACCTTTTTTCGCGATCCGCGAGTTTCGCACAAAATGCCTCCGGAAGAAAAAAGCGCAAACTCGGAGGGTAGGTGAGCGCCGAAATAAAACAAACGGGGTTGTGTTCCCTGCAGGGGGTGGGGGGTGGGGCCGGCGGCGCGTGTCGCCACTAAAATTTTGGGGTAGTTGGCATGAGGTGGTAAACGGCGGTAGCGACCGCGCAGTTCTCATTCATTTTCCCCAAAAAAAAACATTCATTTTAGATATATGTTTTTATCCATTTCCCAAAATCGTCGTTATCGTAATTTATTGATGGGTTTTATTCGAAGTACACTTTCGTTTGGTTTTTTTTACAACTTATCAGCTGTCCCGGGGAAGCCCCACCGATGTAACGGGAGAAGCGACCTTGCAGTTTTTCGCCCCTTTTTCCAAAAAACATTCATTGAAATATTAATGTTGTGATCCTTCACAATATCGTCATTTATCGTAATTTATTGATGCCTTTCATTTTTTGCGGTACACTTTCGTTGCTGTTGTTTTTGCTTTTAGGGGTGCAGGTCCCGTGGTGCCATTCGCCGCCAGCAGGGGGGACAGGTCAAAATGGGGAATTCAGGGGGAGGAGTTGAGAGTGACACTACACGGGGGGAGTGGAAACGTGGACACTAAAGCAGGTTTATAGTCTCGGACGTCCCCGCCTAGGGAAGTGAGAGTCAAGGGGCAGACGGAGGGGGTGAGGTGAGCTTGATTGTCTGTGGCCCAGCGGGGGCGGGTGAGGGGGCTCGGGACACGGGACTTTTTTCCCCTATCCACGGCTGGGGGTCATGCGGTATTTCCCTGGGGGTGATGCAGAGGGCATCGCCAAGCGTGTTGTTTCAGGTGGAGCGGGAACCGGGGGTAGAATTTCACTTTTTTGATGTTGTGGTTTTTTTTTACAAGTTATCAGCTGTGAGCGGGCACCCCGACCAGCCGTTCTTCTGGCAGGGCCCCAAGCGAGAGTCAAGCCGGCTTATGGCACGGGAAACCCTTCGCCCCCCCGTACTAAACCCTATTAGATTTCAGGTAAGCAAAAATATCCCTTTTCTCATTTATATACATAACTTTCATTTTTATTGTTTTTTTGGGATCATGGGGGTGAAGAGTATAAATTACGGTACGGTCGGAGGACTGATCGCCAATATCAATTTTTCCCATAGGTTTGTTTTACCTAGTTGTATTTTTTCTCCTGAGCTACCTCGTGGTCCCGTCGCCCTATCTCATTTATCCATCTTTCTTTTAAATTTGGGGCACATTATGTGCCGATATCACCTCCTCATTTAGTCCCTTCAAACTTCACATTTCTATAGGGGAAACTGTACTTCTTTAGTTGTTCGGCATCTCCCTTTTCCTAGTTGTTTTGTATGTCCCTTTGTGTATCGACCCTTTTCTTTGTTTCCAAGTCAGTATCTTTCATTGTCTTTTCTTACATCTTAGTTATCAGCTTTAAAAAATTTTTATTAAGTCTCCCTTTCTCTTTTCGCTCATTTTGGTAACATATTTCCTTCAACCTTTTCCTCATAAGAAAGTTTTTTTCTGCTCTGGTACCCTCTTTTTGCCCTTCTCTGTATCCTCTCCAACTTTTTCACATGCTTCTTTATTATGGGCCATACAATGGGGCTATTCCATTTTTGGTCGGATATTGTAGCAATTATCTTTCCTTTATTTTGGTCTATGTAAAGAAAAGCCACCTAATATTCTTTAACATCCTGTTGTTTTTCCAAAAATATATTTTTATTTTTTCTGGTTGTAGGGTTTTCTCATTTTCATGCCGGTCCTTTTTTTCCTGAACCTTTGCAAATTTAAATTTATTTCCCATTTTATATGGCCATTTACAGGGGGGGTCCCAAGATAAAAGCATTTGGGTTCCCCTGGCATACTCTAAACGAAAACTCTAAACGAAACCTAACTAAAGGTAAAATATAGGGGTTTGGGTTTCCCGAACCCCTCAATTAAAAGAAAAAAAAGAAAAAAAAAAACATTTTTTCCAGCTAAAAAAAAACTTAGAAAAAAACAAAACTCAACTCTCAAATTAAAAGGCTCATATACCCCACCACCGCACCACCACACAAAACACAGTGAATTAAAGTGTGACAGCACATGGGCAGACACAAATAATCCAATAAGCACATTAAATAAACCACAAATCATTTAAAAACGACTCACAAGGCCTAAACAACAAAAAAGCGTTGTATGTACTCTTGGGGGCCCGGTATCACAACTCGAGGGGTGGGGGAGTAAGGGGCAAGGGGGGGGGGTGTCGATCTCTTCCACTGCCCCAAACTCGTCTCTGCGCATCTGAATCTTGTCCCGTCCAGGTTTTTGATTTTTTTTAGGCCCATTTTCCCACCCGGGCCACCGAATTATCATTTTTCAGATTTATTATAATCTACAACCTTAGGTAAAATCATATAGTCAGTAAATTATTTAAATTTTAGTAAAAACTTTTAATTTAATTTAGTAATAACTTGGTAATTTTACTCACCCCAGTTTTGAATGTCGTAGCATTGGTTTTCGTCTCGTATATTGAAATGATCCTAATTTACACATTCGTATCACGGGTTCCCCCGAACAAAGCTCTTTTATCGGGACCTCCCCCGTATACCTTTTTTGCTTTTTCCAAATTTTCCTCACATGACCCTATTTACATTAAATTCCCTTTCCCTCTTTTCTCCATTTGTGATCTTGTTCAGGCTTTTTTAGTGTTTCACAAACTTATAGCTTTTTATTTTTTTTAAAAGTTTTCATCATCCGCAAAAAAAACTAATATAACTATTTTTTCCTCCCTCTTCATTGCGAAATCGTGAACATTTTTGTGCCAAAACTGATATTGTGGGAACCCACTAGGTACGTTTCCCATTTAGACTTTCATCCTCATTAGTCCCATTTCTCTTCTTTTTAGATAACTTTCCTCCAGGTTTTTTTATCCCCCTTTGATTCCCCTACATTTTCCAATTTTCCAAGTATCTCTCATTGGACTTTACAATCCTTTTAAGATCTAAAATACACAGTCGCCCCTCCATCTTTTCTTTTGTTTTCAAATTACTCTTATAAAAGCTTATTAATTGGTCCCTGACTCTTTTTTCCCAAAACCATACTGCCGGTCTTTTTATAACTTTATTTTCTAAAATATTTTTCCTCCATTGCTTCTTTATTTTTTCTCACATCTTTTCTACTGTGCTAGTTAATGCCTGTCTATATTTTTGGGGCATCCTTCTTCCCATTTTTATATTTGGCACTATATCTGCTCTCTTCCACTCCTTTGGCACTTTTCCTGTTTTTTTTTTTAATGACACTTTATTTTATCATATACTGGTTCAACCACTGCTTTCTGCACTCTTTTAAAAAATAACCCCACACTTTCCCTGGTCCCCCCTTTCTTTCCTCTCCTCCCAAATTTCCCTTT
>JACEEZ010014042.1:17500-20000 GCA_016584305.1 Chionoecetes opilio
CCGTCTCCGTATCTACATTTATGCAGTCTTTCTTTCAACTGGTGCACATTATTTGCCGATATCACCTCCTCATTTAGTCCATTCCAAACTTCTACATTTCCATGAGGGAAACTGTACTTCTTTATGTTGTTCAGGCATCTCCCTTTTCCATTTTTTTTGTATGTCCTCTTGTGTATCGACCTTCACTTTGTTTCCAAGTCAGTAGTCTTTCATTGTCTGCTTCTTCCATCTTAGTTAACAGTTTGAAAATTGTTATTGAGTCTCCTCTTTCTTTTCTCCGCTCAAGTGTTGGTAACTTTATTTCCTTCAACCTTTCCTCATTAGAAAGTTCTTCTAGCTCTGGCACCATCTTTGTTATCATTCTCTGTATCCCCTCCAACCTTTTCACATGCTTCTTTATATATGGAGACATACAATGGCAGCATATTCCATTTTGGTCGGATCATTGTAGTAATTATCTTTCTCATCATATTTTTGTCCATGTAATGAAATGCCACTCTAATATTCTTCAATATCCTCTACGTATCTACAAATATTTTATTTACATGTTTTTCTGGTTGTAGGTTATTTTGCATTATCACTCCCAGGTCCTTTTCTTCATGAACCTTTGTAATTACTTCATTTCCCATTTTATATGGCCATTTACAGGGAGGTCCCGAAGATACGAGCAGTTAGGTTCCAGCTGGCATACTCGTAAAGCGAAATCTCGTATAACGAAACACATAACTAATGGTAAAATATAGGTTTGGTTCCAGAACCCCATCAATTAAAAGAAAAAAAAGAGAAAAAAAAAGACATGTTTTTCCAGCTAAAATAAACTATAGCAAACAACAAAATCTCAAACTCTCAAATATAGGGCTCTATATACCACACCACCGCACCACCACACAAAACACGTGAATTAAGAGTGTGACAGCACAGTAGGACAGAGCACAAATAAGTCACAATAAGCACATTAAGTAAACCAGCAAATCACTAAAATCGACTCACAAGGCACAATATATACAAGCAACAAAGACGTTGTATGTACTCTTGGGGACGCCGCGTGATACACTAGACTCGAGAGGGTAGGGTAGGTAAGGGACAAGGGAGGGGTGTGCAGATCTCTTCCACTGCCCACAAACTCGTCTCTGCGCATCTGAATCATTGTACATCGTCCAGGGTTGTGAATTTTTGTAGGCCACATTGTCGTACCGAGCCACCAGAATTATCATATTTTCAGATTGATTATAATCGTACAACCTTAGGTAAAATCATATAGTCAGTAAATTACTTTATAATTTTAGTAAATAACTTTTAATTTAATTTAGTAAATAACTTGGTAATTTTACTCACCCCAGTTTGAATGTCGTAGCATTGGATTTTCGATCTCGTATATTGAAAATAGATCCTAATTTACACATCTCGTATCATCGGATTCTCGTATATCAAATGCTCGTATATCGGGACCTCCCTGTATACCTCTTTTTGCTTTTTCCAATTTCCATCACATGACACTTATTTACTTTAAATTCCATTTCCCATCTTCTGCTCCATTCGTAGATCTTGTTCAGGTCATTTTTTAGTGTTTCACATTCTTTATAGCTTTATATTTCTCTGAATAGTTTTGCATCATCTGCAAATAGACTAATATAACTATTTATTACCTCCGTCATGTCATTGACGTAAATTGTGAACATTATTGGTGCCAACACTGATTCTTGTGGTACCCCACTAAGTACGTTTCTCCATTCAGACTTTTAATCCTTCACTACTGTTCTCATTTCTCTTCTTTTCAGATAACTTTCCATCCAGGTTTTGATTACCCCTGTGATTCCTCCTACATTTTCCAATTTCCAAAGTAGTCTCTCATGTGGAACTTTATCAAATGCCTTTTTAAGATCTAGATATACGTACACAGTCTGCCCATCCATCTCTTTCTTGTGTTATATCAATTACTCTTGAGTAAAAGCTTATTAAGTTGGTCACACATGATCTCTTTTTCCTAAAACCATACTGCCGGTCTGTTATTATACCTTCATTTTCTAAGTATTCCGTTCATTGCTTCTTTAGTATTTTCTCACATATCTTGCATACTGTGCTAGTTAATGACACTGGTCTATAATTTAGTGGTTCATCCTTCTTCCCATTTTTATATATTGGCACTATATCTGCTCTCTTCCACTCCTTTGGCACTTTTCCTGTTGTTAATGAGCACTTTATTATATCATATACTGGTTCAACGAACTGCTTTCTGCACTTTTTTTAAACATAACCCGACACTCCGTCTGGTCCTATTGCTTTCCTCTCCTCCAATTTCTTCAACAATTCACAAACTTCTTCTTTCTCTATTTTTATCTTCCACTCCCTTCTGACTTTTTTTCATTCCTTGCGGTTCATTGAATTTTGATTCTTTTGTGAATACTTGCTGAAAGTTTTTATTTAGAATTTCACTCATTATTTTTGGATCTTCATATATCCTATTACCTTCCTTCAGTCTCTCCACTTTGTCCTTATGCTT
>JACEEZ010014042.1:25000-29312 GCA_016584305.1 Chionoecetes opilio
TGGTCGAGAAGTTTTAAAAACTGTTTGTCATTGGCTGGTGATGGATGACGCCTTAGCCAGTCACAACCTTCCTACTCGTTTACGACCTATCGAGGGAGCTTTGTAGCTTCCGTCGTTAGGGAAAGTAGTATCTAGGTAGTGCGAGCAGGTCGTTGCTAGCCATACTACCTCCGTTGCTGGCTTCTCGCCCAGGGTTGTGAATTTTTGTAGGCCACATTGTCGTACCGAGCCACCAGAATTATCATATTTTCAGATTAAATAATTATCGTACAACCTTAGGTGAAATCATATAGTCAGTAAATTACTTTATAATTTTAGTAAATAACTTGTAATTTACTTTAGTAAGTAACTTGTAATTTACTTTAGTAAATAACTTGGTAATTTTACTCACCCCAGTTTGAATGTCGTAACATTGGATTTTCGATCTCGTATATTGAAAATAGACCCTAATTTACACATCTCGTATCATCGGATTCTCGTATATCGAATGCTCGTATGACGGGACCTCCCTGTTTTAATATATATATATATATATATATATATATATATATATATAATATATATATATATATATATATATTTTATATATATACAGTAGACCCACAATTTATAGGACTAAAAGGGGGGGAGAAGTGGTCCGTTAAAGCCGATTGTCCGTTACTGCGAGGGTATTTTCCCAAGGGTATGCAAATATGGGAAAAACACAGGAAAAAATGTGAAATAAATAAGAAATAATCACAAACACAACCAGACCGTGTAGCTATGTTGGGAGGTAAACAGTGACTGGCACTATGCTGGATTTGGCACGCTCCTCCACGCTGTGAAATAAATTAGTAATAATCACAAACACAACCATACCGGCATACCGTGTAGATATGTTGGGAGGTAAACAGTAAGGTAAGATAAAGATGGGAGCATACGCTAAGCTGCGCGTGGCATTCGGTGCTCATCTCCGTGGCATTAGCCCTTAGAGCCTGTGGTGGGTGAGGACCCGTTACCCCGGAACACAGGGCTAGTGTGACTCCCGGGTTACCACAGTTACCTTCCCCAGGTTACCCCAGGTACCCATTTATCAACCCCGAAAGGAAGGAAGAACAGCTGGGTAGGCTGGTCACCAACTTGCCCTGGCCCAGGATCGAACCAGGGCCTGCAGATTCATAGCCAGGCACGCTAGCCACTGCACCACGGAGGCGACCAGTGGTAAACAGTGACTGGCGCTAAATGCTGGATTTGGCACGCTCGTCCACGACTGCTCGGGACTGGTATTAGGAGAGATAGTAAGTCTCTTATAAGTAAGATAGTAAGTCATTAGAGAGCACTTAGATAAAACATAGTTTGATCAATGATTCACAACATGGATTCACCAAGGGTAGGTCATGTCTCACCAATTTATTGAGTTTTTATAGGAAAGTTTATGAGACGGCAGATAATGATAAGGATTATGATATAATATATCTGGACTTTAGTAAGGCATTTGACAAAGTACCACACGAGCGACTCTTAAATAAGGTTAGGGCTCATGGTATAGATGGGAAGGTTCTTCATTGGATCAGAGCTTGGCTAAGTAATAGGCAACAAAGGGTTACAATTAATGGTTCCAAATCTGAATGGGGACTGGTGACAAGTGGAGTTCCACAAGGGTCTGTTTTGGGCCCATTACTATTTTTGATTTACATCAACGACTTCGATAGTGGGATTAGCAGTGATATCAGCAAGTTTGCTGATGATACTAAGTTAGGTAGGATTATTGGATCACAGTCTGACGTAAACATATTGCAGGGAGGCTTAGATAAACTTAACGATTTGGGCAGTCAGATGGCAGATGGAATTTAATATTGATAAATGTAACGTTATGACTGTTGGTAGAAAAAACCCTGGTAATAGATACACCATAAGCAATGTATAGCTGAAAAGATCAGAAGGTGAAAAAGATCTTGGAGTGAGGGTGAGCCCAGACCTCCGACCTAGGAAACAATGTATTGAGGCCAGAATTAGAGCTAATAGAGTATTAGGATTCATTACCAGAAGTGTTAAAAGTAGAAGTGCAGAAGTTATTCTAAAGCTTTATCTGGCTCAAGTCAGGACTCACCTAGACTATGCAGTTCAGTTTGGTCTCCATATTACAGGATGGATATAGTGTTGTTAGAAAAAGTGCAGAGAAGGATGACCAAAATGATACAAGGGATGCGTAGCTTTATTTATGAGAGGAGATTGAAGTTATTAAAATTACACTCACTCGAGAGATGCAGAGTAAGGGGTGATCTGATAGAAGTTTTTAAGTGAATAAAGGGATTTAATAAAGGAGAGGTAGGAAAAGTTCTTACGGCTTTTAACCAGGGTAGAACAAGAAGTAACGGATTCAAGTTGGAAAAGCGTAGATTTAGAAAGGAAATAGGGAAAAACTGGTTCATAAATAGGGTGGTGAATGAATAGAATGGTCTCAGTCGACAGGTAGTTAGTGCTGAGTCATTGGGGAGCTTTAAAGGAGAGCTGGATAGGTTCATGGATGGGGATGAAAGGTGGATGTAGGTAGTGTTAGGTGACAGGAACTACCACGTGTAGGCCTCGCGGCCTCTTGTAGCTTCCTTATTTTCTTATGTTCTTATGTTCTTATGTCTCCAGGCTCACTCATTCCTGCTTGGTATGCTATGAAATATCATCATTCTAGGTGAATCTAGGCATATCATCGCATTTTAATGGCTATTATTCATATATATAAGTAAAGATGAAAATACAAGCAAAGCGCTCATCCATGCCTGGCAGCGCGGCAGCAGCAGTGTTGTCGTTAGACATGTAAGACACATGTAGGGCTACACTCTGAGGAACTTTAATTTATTGTCGAAAATGTATTACTCCTTTCCTATCCTTACTTGCATCAACATTGAATGTCACAGCATATTCTATGAGTTTGTCCTTAGACTTGCGAATATCACTCACTGTTTTTTGTTTACTCTATACTCGTCCACACACCCGGGCGACAGAAACATGATCCCACCTTCATAAAATGTTCTAATTTCTCTGCAATACTTAGATTCACACGCTTTCTTTTACCACTTCCCTTCTCTTTTGATGCCATAATAACTTCACTGCACTGAACAAGTCTAAATAAGCATATAAAAACCGAAAAACAGGCGAACATAGCTTAAACCGAGCTTGTAAAAATGCGCTCCAACTAGCGGACACTTAAAGGCGCCGTCACACTAGCACTTTTTCCATCGATGTCAGAGGACGAGTCTGACGAGTTCCGACGAGCCAACCATGAATGCATCCATGCACGTTTTTAAATAGTTATGCTTGTCTATGATTGACAATATACATAAGTAAGTGTATAGCAGCGACAGCCTGCCTGGGTGTCGGAGCCATGTTTGTTTACCATCGACGAAAACAGTGCAAGCGAGCAGCTGTGTGTGTGTGACGGTTTGCAGTCTCCCGGGGTGGAAGCTTCGGCTAACACTAGAGGAGAGGAGAGGGAGGAGAGGAGAGGAGGAGGAGAGGAGAGGAGAGGAGAGGAGAGGAGAGGAGAGGAGGAGAGAGAGGAAGAGGAGAGGACCTACGAAGCGAAACTTAAAAGAAAGAGGTCACAAGAAGAAGTCAAGAAATTCTAACACGTACATACTAATATTAACTATTTTAACCCACATACACACCTTCTACAGCTAAATCACTAGCAATACAGGCTCCTACCTTATATATCTTAATATCTGATACATTAAAACTCCTTAAAATCCAAGCATTCCAAAAAAAAAAATAATATTATGTTGAGTCGACGATTTGAGCAGCGATAAGCGGTCTGATATGCCATTCTTGCCCGCAAATTTGTCTCGCGAATGGAGTCCGTTAAATCCGAAGTCCGTTAAATCGAGGGTCGACTGTACATTGTTTTTCTATTGTACCATAGGTTTCTACATTGTTTTCTCTAACCTATGTTATGTAACTTAAGAAAACAGACCTGTTTGCCTGTCAGATACCATAGAAGGTTACATTGATATATTTTTCACATTAATTTTTCTCACGACATAAAAATGGAACGACGTTAAGCGAGGGTCTACTGTACATATTTTCATATGTAATACTTTTCACATTGTCTTCAGAATTTAAAGATGAATCATTAGTTACTTAAAAAAATATTTAATGGGTTCCAAAATTTAAAGCTGCATCAAGAGACTTATATATACAGTAACCCTCGCTTTTACGGCTCTGTCATAACAATTTGGCTTTTTAAAAAATTTTTCTGCCAGTCCGACGATATTTGCGTGGAATTAGTGAATAAGTTCGTTTAAATATATATCGGATCCATGTCTATGGGTTTATC
>JACEEZ010014043.1:0-25670 GCA_016584305.1 Chionoecetes opilio
CAAAAATGTGCCATATGAGGTGTTTGCGCCACGGGGGGCGGAACCTATACCACACACACACACACACACACACACACACAACACACACCACACACACACACACACACACACACACACAGACAGACACACTTTCGCTTTTATTAATATAGATAATGAATGCAATATTTTACATCTCAGAGAAGTGTTCATAAACTACAAATAATAAGAATAAAAATGATGATTTGAAAATTTCTTTTTTTTTTGTCCCAGGGGAGTTTTGTCTTCAGGTTTTATTTTCCTACGGGGGTTTTGTCCTAGGGTTTTTTTCCTAGGGGGGTTTTTTCCTATGGGTTTTTTTTTCCTAGGGGGGTTTTGTCCTACTCTGGTTCACCACCCCTAGAACGTTTTGGCCACGAAAGGCAGGACATTTGGTCAACGGGACAAAATATGAAAATAACAAGAATTTTCTTTAATATAAATAGCATTTCTCAACCCTCCCGTAGCATTATATTTAGGTTAGGATATGTTAGGTCAGCAGTAGGTACGAAATATATGCAAAATAACATAAAAGAAAATTCCAAGAGTAATGATGGAAATTTCCATCACACGATTCCCGAGTTATGTCTATGAAAGGAAAGAGAAGGTTTCAATAACCATAGGTTTAATCTAGACTAAGTGTTGCCTAAATCCAGTATATAGGGGAACAGGTTATTTATTAGAATAAGGCCATTCAAATTATTTCTTTTCTCGTATTATTTATCTTTCATCCGTATGTTTTTCTCTCTCTCTATCTTGCATTCCTATCTCCCCCCCCCCTCCATCCTCCTTTCCCCCCCCCCCCAAACGCCAGAGTCACGAGGTATAATATGTGAGACATTAATTTCGCGATTGCCAATAACTTGTAGAGTTAAAACTTCTATTTCCCCCCTTATCCTCCTAGCAGATCGAATAACACTCTTAGATTCTGAGCGTCCTTAAAAAAAGACAAAATAGAGTTGTGTTTTGCATATTAATGCATAGATTAGTAGAGTCATTCGCTGAATTAAGAGTCGGCAAAGATTCTTTCACGCCTCCAAATACCCCGTCACTGCGAAAGCGTGTTCGTATGGCCGTTCTGGATGAAGAAAAACCCTCCCCGTGGATTATAGTTATGAATTAAATGTTTCTTCATCAAATTAAGAGAATTGGGTTATAGTTACTCACTTCGTACGTATATTTACTTCCCCAGCTAATAAGAGTCGTTCGACGATTCACATCCCCTTCGGGGAAGCCTCTCATGAGTATCAAAACATTTTTTATTTCCCGCGTTAGTGGTTCTCAGCGCGCCATGACCCACCAGGAGAAGACATTCTTTCTTCCTCAACCCGCAAGGTAAGGTGTGTCGACATTCGTCTCCTCCCCCCTTTCCCCCTTTCCCCTTGTGATAGGATAGAAGTATATCAACGGACATATTGTGTTGAGGGTTCATTAAATGGGATAGGTAGCTTATACCAGCGATAGTCCCCCCAGACTAATTATGGTGGGATTCTTTCTTCCTCAACCCGCAAGGCAAGCGTGTGGACGCCTCACAGTGGAACGCGTGGTTCCACATGGTCGTGTTACGCAAACAGTTTTCATTACTCTCACATTTTCCCTTCCCTATGTTCTCCAAGTATATCTTAGGTGTTCATCTTGTATGTATGTAGATGGTAGGTCTAGGAATATAGTTCAGTGAGGCAGGTTATGCTCTTTAGAAGCTTTCCTTCACTAAATTAAACCATACATGTACTTAAGTTTTCAACCAGGAATAATTTCTTGTTAAATAAACCAAATGAGTTAAAGTAGAGATTCTTTGTTTCTTGCAAAAACCCCAGGTGACTATTCCCTGTTATGGAAATATTTCCCCACGTCCCGAGAAAGTTTCAGACTTACTCGGTATACTAATAGTATCCCCACGACTATCGTAATCCTTATATATTAGATCGTGTTCAAGGGGTAGACCATAAGAATACCCGCTTGGACTGGTGGCAGCAATTACCTTCTAAATTAAGTTCATTCCAATTCAGTTGTAACGAGAAGAATTTATCCGTCAGTGGAGATAAACAAATAATAATCCAAATTCATATAACCAGTTCAAATCAGAGAGAAATAAGTAAAGTAAATTAGGGGAAAAACCCTGGCATCACATGTGTATTACATGTGTATCCACATCAGACATCAACAACAACTTTTCCATCAAATGTTCTGACATAAACAACTAAAAAGAAAAAACCTGGATTGAAACCGCAATCACTAGGGAAAAAAAAAGGTTAGCGTAAAAATGATCTTCAAGGAATCAAACCCAAACATAACAATAATAGAAATAAAAGACAAACACGTGTTAGGTGACAGGAACTACCACGTGTAGGCCTCACGGCCTCTTGTAGCTTCCTTATTTTCTTATGTTCTTCTTATGTTCTTATGTGAGGTGTGGCACTTGTGAGGCTGAGTGGACAGGCGGAACGAATGAGGAATAGGAAAAAGGAAAACAATGTGTGTGTGCATGTATGAGAGAGAGAGAGAGAGAATGAGAGAGGAGAAGGAGAGAGAAGAGAGAGAGCGAGAGAGGACGAGAGAGAGAGAGAGAGAGAGAGGAGAGAGAGAGAGAGAGAGAAGAGAGAGAGAGAGAGAGAGAGATGAGAGAAGGGAGAGAGGAGAGAGAGAGAGAGAAGAGAGAAGAGAGAGGAGAGAGAGAGAGAATGGAGAGAGCGGAGTTGAAGATCCGTGAGCGACGCGGTGCCAAAATATTCGGCAATCGTCGAATTGTCTAAGATCACCCACATGCTACCCGTAACCATACAATAAAGTGGATCTAAGCTGTAAAGCCCTCTCTTCTCCTCTAGCTCTCGTCTGCATCTCTCTCCTCTCCTCTCTCTCTCTCTCTGCTCTCTCTCCTTCTCTCTCTCTCTCGTCTCGTCTCTCTCTCTCTCTCGTCTCTCGTCTCTCTCTCTCTCTCTCTCCTTCTTCTCTCTCTCCTCTCTCTCTCTCTCTCATCTCTCTCTCTCTCTCTCTCTCTCTCTCTCTTCTGCTCTCTCTCTCTCTCTCTCTCTCTCTCTCTCTCTCTCTCTCTCTCTCTCTCTTTCTCTTCTCTCTCTCTCTTCTCCTCTCTCTCTCTCTCTCTCTCTCTCTCTCTCTCTCTCTCTCTCTCTCTCTCTCTCTCTCTCTCTCTCTCTCTCTCATCTCTCTCTCTCTCTCTCTCTCTCTCTCCTCTCCTCTCTCTCATCCATATGCACACACACATTGTTTTCTTTTTCCTATTCCTCATTCGTTCCGCCTGTCCACTCAGCCTCACAAGTGCCACACCTCACACAAGAACATAAGAAGAACATAAGAAAATAAGGAAGCTACAAGAGGCCGTGAGGCCTACACGTGGTAGTTCCTGTCACCTAACACGTGTTTGTCTTTTATTTCTATTATTGTTATGTTTGGGTTTGATTCCTTGAAGATCATTTTTACGCTAACCTTTTTTTTTCCCTAGTGATTGCGGTTTCAATCCAGGTTTTTTCTTTTTAGTTGTTTATGTCAGAACATTTGATGGAAAAGTTGTTGTTGATGTCTGATGTGGATACACATGTAATACACATGTGATGCCAGGGTTTTTCCCCTAATTTACTTTACTTATTTCTCTCTGATTTGAACTGGTTATATGAATTTGGATTATTATTTGTTTATCTCCACTGACGGATAAATTCTTCTCGTTACAACTGAATTGGAATGAACTTAATTTAGAAGGTAATTGCTGCCACCAGTCCAAGCGGGTATTCTTATGGTCTACCCCTTGAACACGATCTAATATATAAGGATTACGATAGTCGTGGGGATACTATTAGTATACCGAGTAAGTCTGAAACTTTCTCGGGACGTGGGGAAATATTTCCATAACAGGGAATAGTCACCTGGGGTTTTTGCAAGAAACAAAGAATCTCTACTTTAACTCATTTGGTTTATTTAACAAGAAATTATTCCTGGTTGAAAACTTAAGTACATGTATGGTTTAATTTAGTGAAGGAAAGCTTCTAAAGAGCATAACCTGCCTCACTGAACTATATTCCTAGACCTACCATCTACATACATACAAGATGAACACCTAAGATATACTTGGAGAACATAGGGAAGGGAAAATGTGAGAGTAATGAAAACTGTTTGCGTAACACGACCATGTGGAACCACGCGTTCCACTGTGAGGCGTCCACACGCTTGCCTTGCGGGTTGAGGAAGAAAGAATCCCACCATAATTAGTCTGGGGGGACTATCGCTGGTATAAGCTACCTATCCCATTTAATGAACCCTCAACACAATATGTCCGTTGATATACTTCTATCCTATCACAAGGGGAAAGGGGGAAAGGGGGGAGGAGACGAATGTCGACACACCTTACCTTGCGGGTTGAGGAAGAAAGAATGTCTTCTCCTGGTGGGTCATGGCGCGCTGAGAACCACTAACGCGGGAAATAAAAAATGTTTTGATACTCATGAGAGGCTTCCCCGAAGGGGATGTGAATCGTCAAACGACTCTTATTAGCTGGGGAAGTAAATATACGTACGAAGGGGTAATTTTAAACCCCAATTCTCTTAATTTTGTAAAAGAAACTTTTAATTTAACTATAATCCAGGGGAGGGTTTTTCTTCATCCAAACGGCCATACAAAACCCTTTCGAGTGACGGGGTATTTGGAGGCGTAAAAGAACTTTGCCGACTTTTAATCAGCGAAGCTTATAATTATGTTAATATGCAAACACAACTCTATTTTGTTTTTTTTTTAAGGACGCTCAAATTTAAGATTTGTTTTTGATCTGCTGGAGGAAAGGGGGAAATAGAATTTTTAACTCAAATTTATTGGCAATCGCAAAAATTAATGTCTCACATATTTCCCGGACTCTGGTTTTTTGGGGGGGGGGGAAAGGGGGAGGGGGGGGGGGGGAAAAGGGAAATCAAGAGAAGAGAGAAAAAACTACGGATGAAAGATAAAATAATACGAGAAAAGAAATTTTTAAGGCCTTTTTCTAATAAAAACCTGCCCCTATATACTGGATTAGGCAAATTTAGTCTAGTTTAAAACCTATGGTTTTTTAAAACCCTTTTCTTTTCCTTAAGACATAACTGGGAATGTGTGAGGGAAATTTTTCCCAAATCATACTTTGGAAATTTTTTTTTTTTTTTTGCTATATTTCGTACCTACTGCTGACCTCTATCCAAACCCAAAATATAATGCTACGGGGGGGTTAAGAAAGCTATTTATTTTTAAAAAAGAAAATTTTTTTATTTTCAATTTTGTCCCTTTGCCCAAATTTTGCCTCGGGGCCAAAACTTCTAGGGGGGGGAAACCGAGTGGGGAAAAAACCCCCCTAGGAAAAAAAAACCCTAGGAAAAAACCCCCCTAGGAAAAAAACCCGGGAAAAAACCCCCCGTGGGAAATAAAACCTGAAGACAAAACCCCCCTGGGACAAAAAAAAAAAAATTTTTAAAAATCATCATTTTTATTCTTATTTTTTGTAGTTTAAAACACTTCTCTGAGATGAAAAATATTGATTCATTATCTATTTTAAAAAAAGCAAAAGTGTGTCTTCTTGTGTGTTTTGGGTTTTGTGTGGTGTGTGTGTTGTGTGTGTGTGTGGGGATAGTTCCGCCCCCGTGGCGAAAACACCCAAGGCACTTTTTTGGAATCGGGTTTGACCAGGGGAAGGTCATAAGCCCCTTATGAGATGATCCGATCACTTTTTTTTTTTTTTTTTTTTTTTAGCAGCCTATTAGCGAAAATTTTGAAAAAAAAAGGGGTTGCGAGATTAGAGAAAAACTGAAACCCCCAAATCCCAGTGGTCGCTGGTATTTTTAAATCAAAAATTTGGTAAAAAGTTGGAAATTTAAAAGAAAAATAGGGTTATTCCAGTACTTAAAACACACAAGTATAATATTAAGAAGATTTTTTCTAAGATATTGTATAGAAGCCTGATCTGAAAAACATGTATAACCAAATAAAAGTGGTTATAGTTGAGGAGGCGGGGTAAAGTCTCATAAATTTATTATAATAACGAAGTTTAAAAGTATCTATCCCTAGGCAGTCATTTTTTCCTGTTATTATTGTGTATCAATCAGATAGAAAGCCTAGAATGCAAGATCGACGCGTGAAGTGGCAATTTTTTGATTAAATCTCCCGCCCACCACTCCCCGCCGCGGCACTCGCCTCCACAATTTAACAACATTGTGCAGCAAAAAGCCGATTCGGCATTTTTTATTCTTCTTTTTTCCAAGGCTTGTTATTGTATTTTGAAACTTTTCCCAGACGCGCAGTACTGTCTTAGAAAACAGTGTGAAAATCGCCCAAATTTTACATGCCACAATATACTGAAAAAAATCTTTTAAGCTTGTACTCGAGGCGAAAATTTTCTTTAAATTCTTTTTATAAAACTTTCCATCGTAAGATTCATCCATATAATTAGTAGAACACAGAAGAACTATTTTTTTTTGGTTTTCAGATGGGTGATCAATTTTTATCGCGAAATTTAAATTTATAAAAAAATATTAGTCGCGGACCCAAAAAACACAGTGACCAACCTTTGATTTAAAACTCCAGCGACCACGGGCATTTCTCGGTTGCAGTTCTCTCAAATTTGAGGAACCCTTGTGTGGGGTGATGGGAAAGGGTGAGTGAGGGTGGGGTGGGGGAAATGGGTGGGGGGTGATGGGTGAGTAAAAGGGTTGGGGTGAGGGGTGATGGGGTGGGTGAGGGTAGGTGGGGGGTGAGGGGTAATCTATAATAAATAAGCAAAAGTGGTCTCTCTGTCGTCTGTCTGCTGTGTGTGTGTTTGTGTGTTTTGGGTGTGTGTGTGTGTGGTGTGTCGGTAAGGTTCCCCCCCCGGGGCGAAAAAACTCATATGGCACTTTTTTGGAAACCGGGTTGACGGGGGAAAGGTTTTTAAACCCCAATTAGAGATGACCCGACATTTTTTTTTTTATTTTTTTTTAGCAGCCTTTTAGCGAAAATTGTGAAAAAAAAATGGGTTCGAGAATGGGGAAAACCTGAGTGGGTGATGGGTAAGGGGGTGAGGAATGGGGGGGGTGGGGGTAAGGGTGTGGGGTGATGGGTGAGTAAATGGGTGGGGGTGAGGGTTTGGGGGATGGGTGAGGGGTGGGGGAATGGGGGGGGTGATGGGTAATGGTAAATATAAGCGAAAGTGTGTCTGTCTGTGTGTTGTGGTGTGTGTGTTTTTCGGGTATAGGTTCCCCCCCCCGTGGCGCAATCACCCAATGCACATTTTTGGGAAACCCCGGGTGCCAGGGGAAGGGTTTTAGCCAATTAGAGATATCCGATTATTTTTTTTTTTTTTTTTTACACCCTTTTAGCGAAAATTTGTAAAAAAAAAAAGGGGTTTGCGAGAATTGAGAGAATGAAATCCGAAATGCCGGGGGTCGCGGCAGTTTTAACTAAAATTTTTGGTGAAAGTTGGTAAACTTAAAAGAAAAATAGGGGCTTATTCCATGCACTTAAAACACAAAATAAATATTAAGAACGTTTTTCTTTATTGTATATTTATAAAGGATTCTGTAAAACATTGTAATAACCAAAAAACCAAGTAGGTTAAGTTGGGAGGCGGGGAAAAATGCTACTCTATAAATTTTTATATAGTCAATAAGTATGTTTAGAATTATCTATACCTAGGCAGTCTATGTTTCTGTTATTATGTGTATAATCAAAAAAAAAACCGGGAAGTGAAATGAGTCGACCGTGAAGTGGCAATGTTTTGATTAAAATTCCCCGCCCAATCTCCCCGCCCCCACTCCCCCCCGCGGCGTGTCCCTCCACAATTTAACCTACATTGTCGCGCACAACCGTTTTTCGGCATTTTTTTATTCTTCGTTTTCCAAGGCATTGTTATTGTATTTTGAAAAGCTTTGCCAGACGAGCGAAACTGTTTTAGAAAACAGTGTGAACATCGCCCTTTTTTCATGCCAAAATTTAATGTAAAAAAAATTTTAGCTTTTTACTCGAGGCGAGTAATTTGCTTTAAATGTACTTGAACTTCAATCGTAATGCAGTCATAATACACTTACTAGAAAAAGAAGAACTTCTTTTTATATTCAGATCGGTGCATCATATTCATTGCAAAATTTTGATTTATGAAAAATATTATCGCGGGGGAAAAAAACACATAGCCCAAACCCTTTTGATTTAAAAACTCCAGCGACCCTGCATTTCTCGAGTTTCAGTTTCTCAAATTAGCACGAAATAAAACTGAATTTTCCAAAACTGTCTCCCCCTTGCCATTTTTTTTCAAAAAACTTCGAAAATTACCCCCCACCGTTCTTTCCCTCCTTTCGCTCCCCCCTGACGGGGAAAAAGCCCCTCTGTCACTCATTACAAGCTGCTATTTTATATAAGCTATGCTAAAATAAAAATCTAAAGTGCGGTTAAGAAAAAGGCCTATCCTATTAAGAAAATACTGTTTTAAAATAATTTACTAAAGGAAAATGTATTTTTAAACGATATATGGCAAAAAAGATATTAAAATCAATCCTTGCATAGTCCAGGAATTTTGTGATAAAGCGATAGTTTGTGAAAATTTCGCGCGGTGCATTCGTTGGGGGACGTTCCTGCCTGGCCAAACCCCTCGGGGGGCCGAGGGCTGGTTGGTTTTTGTTTGGGTTTTTTTTTAATCCCTAAGTTAAGACAAATATATCAAACTATTAGGTTTTTTGGTTTTTATAAAATCTTGCGACAAAATCAGGTTTTTAAAGGGTTAAAGATTCCTGAACGCCTTTTTCAGGCGGCGCAAAAACCCACATTTGGCTTTTTTCTGGTCCGGAGAAATTTATTTTTTTTTACACACGTTAAATAGCTACTATTATTTTTTACTAAATCACGGTTGTGTCCCCCCTCAGGTCCCGTGGTGGCGGGGTGACGGTTGCATGGCAGGGGGCAGTGGTTTTGGAAAACCCCTGTGGTCGTGGCAGTGGTTGTCTGGCAGGGGCGGGGGCGAACACTTTGGCGGGCGGTTGTGCCGCTGTTGTTGGTTTTGCCCCACTGTGCCTTTTGCCTGTTGTTGCCATGTTGACGCGTGTTGCCACTGCAGGGGTTTTGCGTGGTTCCCACCCTGCTGCGCCCCCTGCGGGGACGGGTGGCGTGGTGCCTTGACGGCCCGCCCCTGGGCTGGGGGCCCCCTATGGTGACGGTCTTGGGGGTGGTGCGGGGGGGGGCGGCACCGTCACCCTCACGCCAGGGTTTTCCCTTTCCCGTTTCGGGAGCGCCGCGCGCCGGACCCCCACGGGGGGCCCCCAGGCCGGGGAAAAACCTTTTCCCCCACCGCCACGCACGCCGCTTGCCTCTGGCGCCGCGTTGGGGCGGCCTCGCGGGTCGGACCTCGATGTCCGCGGGGTGCCGCGTATTTCCTTGGGGGAGCGGACACCGGGTTTTGAGGGCCCCGCGCACCCCCTCCTGCGACAGGTGTCGTGAGGGGGGGGCACGCGCATCCCAAAACCGACGGGTATTTTTGACACAACTTTCCACCGTCTCGCCGCGCGGGCCGACACGTGTCGGGTGTTGGGGTACGACAAGGCCCCGTGTCCACTGTGTCTTCCAGCCACACTGTCCCCACCGCGCCCCCGGGGGACGGTGGGGGGGGGAGGGGGCGCGGCCCCGCCTCCGCCCGTGGCCTTTGACTGTCGGGCCTCTGGGGGGGCGATGTCCCCGGGGGCCGTTGGCCCCCGAAGTGGTGGCCTGCACGGCTTGGCCGGCTGTTTTTTAAACCTGTTTTGTAAAACAGTTTTCTTCGTTTTTTGCGGCAGACGATTTGCCAGCCGAGGCCGTCTTTGCTTTGGTCGTCAGGGGACACGGCGGGGGCGGCGACGCCCCTTTGCCTGCGGCTGCTGGCGTAGTCCCGGGAAGGTTTTCGCCGTTGCCCAGGATTCCATCAATCTTGAGGCCCCAGCCTGCCTTTTTTGGGGCGTCGGGAGGGGTTTCAGAGGGCGGGTTTCCTGGGGCACCACCAGGCAGGGCTCGGCCAGAACTCCGCACTGTGTCCTGGTGGGGTTGGAGTGTCCTCCGAGGGGAGGGCGATCCCTGCTGCTCCGTTTTAAACTTTGAGCACGAGCCCCTCGACGTTTTCCACGGCGTCTTTGGGGCGTCTGTTGGCAGCCTTCCTGCGCACACTGGCGAGGGCCCTAAAACGTTTTCTTCAGGCCGGCGCAAACCCCACTTGGCTCCTTGGGGTTTCCTGGGTTTTTCAGTAAACGCTTCTCTTCGTCTTGGGATCATGCCCTAGACTTCTATACCCACCATTGACGCATTTCCCTAAAAATAAAAATTCCCTAAAAACATTTTGGGATTTAGAAATGGGAAAAAAACCTTTTTTTGGGCACACACTCATCATCAACACATTTTCACTACTAGTTTTTCAACTCCAAGCTCACGCTGTTTTGGTACTACATGTCTCCCCAGACCCAAGCTGGCGCATAAGGGGTCCCGGGTTCAATATGCTAAAAACCCCAACCTCGCGTAAAGGGGGCCTCACGCCACCGCCACATCATCATCATCAGCATCACCAATTATTCCCCCTATACCATAGACCACTGATACCTGGATGTTCACGCGAAATGTTTTGAATTGCGGGGCGCACAGGGGCCCGCGGGGGCCCGACAAAAAGATATAGTGGTCTATGGACTAATAAGATGGTTTTTATATAGATTTTTAAAACTGTAATCTTTTTAAATGTAGTTCTATAATATTATCAAAAAAAAACAGTAAAACACGCTAAAAAAGCCCTTACGAGACTATGAAAAAATAGCATGAACTTAAATTCACTTAAAACTTTGCCCTTTTAAAACTTTGCGAGTAAATTTTATCATGAAGGGGATCAAAAGAAGCGCAATTTTTTTAGCTTTCCATTGGTGTATTTTGTTATTGATAAATTATTGAACCATGCTAAATTAGCGTTTAAAAAAAAAAATTAAAACTCAACGGTAATTTTCCGATGATGTGTTTTTTTTCACTTATATTATTTCGTTTTTTATAAATGAATTTGTCCTGTAAAATTAGCGTTGCCTAAAAAAATAACCTCATCAATCGGGAAAATTACCCGTTGTGATTTTATTTATTTAGTTAAAGCTAATTTTTTGCATGGTTTAATTCATTTTTCAATAACGAAAAATAGCAAAGGAAAGCTAATAAAAATTTCGCTTTATTGATACCCCTTTTGAAAAAGTTTTACTCGCAAATTTTAAAGGCGAAGAGTTGAAATGAAAATTTTAAATTCATGCATATTTCTTCATAGTCTCGTAATGGTTTCTTTGGTGTTTTACGTTTTTATTTGATAAATTTTGACAAAAAAATTTTCGAAGTTTAAATATATCAATTTACAAAACCGTCTATATGATAGTCCAAGACACTATATCTCTTTGTCGGGGGCCCCCCCGGGCCCCTGTGCAGCCCCCCAATTCAAAACATTGTCGCCGTGAACAGTCCAGGGATACAGTGGCTAGAGAAGCCTAAATATTTCGGCAATCGCGAATTTCTAAGATCACCCACATGCTACCGTTAACCATACATAAAGTGGACTATAGCGTAAAAACTTCTCTCTCTCTCCTCTCTCTCTCCTCCCCTCTCCTCTCTCTCTCTCTCTCTCTCCTCATGAAAAGTTTTTTCCATCGAAAGGTTTCCTTTTTACTTTTAAGAATTTTAGATTACTTTCAGACGGGAGAGAGAGAAGAGAGAGAGAGAGAGGAGAGAGAGAGAGAGAGAGAGAGAGGAGAGAGAGAGAAGAGAGAGGAGAGAGAGAGAGAAGAGAGAGAGAGAGAGGGGAGAAAGGGAGGAGAGAGAGAGAGAGAGAGAGAGAGAGAGAAGATCCGTCGTCTTCATTCCGGTTTGCAAGTTCAAGGTCACTTAAGCCCTGTATTTTTCGTGCAATGCAAGCAGTTACTGTCCCCCTTGAGGAAGGGGAATAGGGTGTGGGTGTGCGGGGTCCAGACAAAAACCCCCCCGACAAAACCCCCCCCGGGGCAAAACCCCCTCGGACAAAACCCCCCCGGACAAAAAACCCCCCGGACAAAACCCCCCCGGAAAAAAACCCCCTGGGAAAAACCCCCCGGACAAAACCCCCCCGGACAAAACACCCTAGGACAAACCCCCCCCGGGCAAAAAAACCTCGGACAAAAACCCCCGGAAAAACCCCCCCGGACAAAACTCCCTGGACAAAAACCCCCCCGGGGCAAACCCCCTCGGGAAAAAACCCAGGGCAAAACCCCCTCGGACAAAAAAAACCCCAGGGCAAAACCCCCCCGGAACAAAAAACCCCCGGCAAAAACCCCCCCGGGTAAAACCCCCCCCCGACAAAAACCCCCTAGACAAAAAACCCCAGGACAAAAACCCCCCAGGGGCAAAAACCCCTAGGCAAAACCCCCCCGGACAAAACCCCCCCGGACAAAAAACTCCCCCCACAAAACCCCCCCGGACAAAACCCCCTCGGACAAAACCCCCCGGCAAAACCCCCCAGGGGCAAAAAACCCCTGGACAAAAAACCCCGGACAAAAACCCTGGACAAAAAACCCCTAGGGAAAAAACCCCCCCGGGCAAAAAAACCCCCTTGGAAAAACTCTGGACAAAACCCCTCGGACAAAACCCTCGGCAAAACCCCCCCGGACAAAACCCCCCGGACAAAAACCCCCCCGGACAAAAACCCCCAGGACAAAAAAACCCCGGACAAAACCCCCCCAAGTAAAGTGCGAAAAAAAAGGACAAAAAACCCTAGTTTAATACCTTAAAAAAGAAAAAAAAATATATTTTAAACAATTTATTTTGAAGTAATCATGAAAAAATTTTTATACTCTTTCTTGGTTTGTTCACCACCTGATCATTGTTTTTTTTACTGATCCCCTAAATCCCCATGTACCGTAGATAAACTAAAATCGCCCGGACAAGTTTTTTTTTTATTTACAACGCTGGTGGGGTTTAATACTTACATTTTTTCATCTGATTTCAGGAAGTTAAAAGTTAGAAGGGACATCGGGGAGCTGTATTTGTGTCTTTCACTGTGTATAGTATTGCTATAAATGAAAAAATTACAAAAATAAAAAACCGTTTTTTGGGACGTTTTATAATGGCCCCACTAAGGTCGCCTTAGTGTTTATGTTTTGAGTGTCCTCCGCCGTTGTGTCGCCCGAAAAAAAAAAGAGTAGGAATTTGAAAAACCGTCTATACTTGCAGAGTAAAAGCATAAAAAAACCCCCGAAACAGGGGAAAATTATATCGATAAAACTACTGGTATATTTCAGTGGTACATACAAATCAGATGACTATTATCTTCGTAATATTTGGGGGTGCGACATTATTGCGCTGGGGACTAAAATGTTATCTACGGTAGTATAGGTAAAAACCTATCAAAAACCCATCAAACCTACTATAAAACCTATATTATTAATGAAAGAAAATTTTACATTAGAGAAATGTTCATAACTACAAATAATAAAAAAAAAACATGTTGAAAATTTTTTTTTTTTTTTTTGTCCCCCGGGGGTTTTGCTTAGGGTTTTTTTTTCCCCACGGGGGGGTTTTTCCTAGGTTTTTTTCCAGGGTTTTTTTTTTCCTTGGGGGTTTTTTCCCGGTTTTTTTTTTCTTGGGGGGGTTTTGGGCCCGGGGGTTTTTTTTTTTCCTAGGGGGGTTTTGTCCCGGTTTTTTTTTTTCCCAGGGTTTTTTTTTTCCCGGGGGGTTTTTTCCTGGGGGGCTTTTTTCCCCCCAGGGGCACCCCCCCTAGGGGGTTTTGGCACGAAGGATGAATTTTTGGGCAAAGGTTTAAAAAATGAAAATAACAAGAATTTTTTTTTAATATAAATAGCATTTTTTTACCCCCCGTACATTATATTTAGGTTAGGTTTAGGTCAGCATAGGGGGAAAATATTGCAAAAATAACAAAAAACAAAAAAAAAAAAACAAACTACGAAAAATTAGAAAGGACATTAAAAAAAAACATCATGCTCGGGGCCCAAACGTCCAACTAAGTAGCCCCCCGGGCCAAAGTCTTAGGTTTTGGGGTCCCAGACCAAACGACCCTGGGGAAACGTCCTAAATCACCACGCCATGGCCCGCACCTCCCCCTTTCCCCCTGTTTACCGTCAAATACGTCACTCTGCTTTATTTATTTGTGAAAGATAATTTTTAAAAACAGTTTCAGACGGGTTCTAAGTCTTGTGATGGTGGGTGTGTGTGTGGTGTTTTACACTTCCAATCAGACACAAAAAAACTTTTTACAAATGTTCTGACATAAAAACTAAAAAGAAAAAACCCGGATTTAAACCGCAATCACTAGGAAAAAAAAAAGGGTTGGTAAAAAGATCTTCAAGGAACAAAAACCCAAAAATAACAATAAAAGAAATAAAAGACAAACACATAAGTCAACAGACATTAGGGAAAAACCCGGGAGAGGGGGGCGGCGTCAATTTACGGGTGGAAAACAAAAGCAACCTTTAAATCCAAAAAGAATAAATACAAAAAAACAGCAAGGTTAAAAAATTTGTGTAGTTTCCCCCCTGAAGGCCAAGTCACACGTGCGGGGGAAAGGGTTTTGAAAACGGATGAGGATATGTGTAAGAGTCTATCAAAAGATTATTTTTTAAGTATACACAGACGATATGAAGTGAACAGAGTTCAAAAGGGAAACGATGAGGAGAAACTAAAGATATTTTGAAACTAGGGAAAGAGGAAGGGGGTATAGACAAAAGAAAAAAATTAAATCGCCAGGACCCGAGAAGTGTATCCAGGGTATTAAAAGGGAAAGCAAAGGGGTGTTTGTGAGTCGTTTTGACTTTTTTGGAAAGGTTTTAGATAGGCGATGTGCCATTATTTTGGAGGAAAGGAAAAGTTGTTCCCATTTTAAGAAGGGGGACAGAGGACTAAAGTCAAATTTTTCGACCCTAAGTCTAACGTCAGTGGTGGGGAAATTTTTGGAAAATCTAATTTTTGCAAAAAAACTTAGAGAGCACTTTGATAAACATAGTTTACAATGATTCACCAAAAAGGATTCACAAAGGGTAGGGGTTCACCAAAAGTATTGAGTTTTAAGGAAAGTTTTTGAGACGGGAGATAAGATAAGGGTTTGTATAAAATATCTGGGGCTTTTGTAAGGTTTGAAAAGTACCACACGAGGACTCTTTAAAAAAGGTTAGGGCTCAGGGAAAAGAGGGAAGGGTTTTTATTGGACAGAGCGGTGTAATAGGCCCAAAAAAGGGTTACAATTAATGGTTTTTAAATCTGAATGGGGGTGGGGACATTGAGTTCCCCAAAAGGGGCTGTTTGGGCCATTAATATTTTTTTTTTACTCAACGACTTTGGGTAGTAGGATTGCATATATAAGCAAGTTTTTGATGATATAGTTTGGGAGGATTATTTGGGTCCAGTCTACGTAAACATAGCAGGGGATTTGATAACTTAACGAGGGGGCAGTCAATGGCAGGGAATTTAAAATGATAAACAGCGTTATGAAAGTTGGTAGAAAAACCTGGAAAAGATACACCATAAACAAAGTATCGCGAAAAAATCAAAGGTAAAAAAAACTTTGGGGGAGGGTGAGCCCGACCTCCGCCCAGGAAACAATGTATTGAGGCCCGAAAAAGAGTAAAAGGTATTAGGATTATTACCCGAAGTGTTAAAAGTAGAAATGCGGAATTTTTCATGCTTTTTCTGGCTCTAGTCAGGGCCCCACCTGACTATGCGGTTTAGTTTTTGGGCGCCATAACAGGATGGATATAGGTTTTAGAAAAAGTGCAGAGAAAGGGGAACCCAAAAAATACAAGGGATGGTAACTTTGTTATGAGAGGAGATTGAAAATTATTAAAAAAACACTCACCGAGAGAGCAGAGTAAGGGGCGATTGTAGAATTTTTTTAAATTGTAAAGGGGTTTTAAAAAAGGAGAGGTAGGAAAAATTCTTACAGCTTTTAACCAAGGTAGGAAAAAAGAAAAAACGGTTTTAACTGGAAAAGCGTAATTTTGAAAGGGAAAGGGGAAAAAAAGGTTTACAAATGGGGGGTGAATGAAAGGGGTGGGCTCAGAGACGGAGTTGGCGGGGTCATTTGGGGGCTTACAGAGGAGCTGGATAGGTTCAGGATGGGGGGAAAGGTGGATTGGGAGTGTTCTGACAGGGAAATACCACGTGAGGCCTCAGGCCCCTTTTTAGCTTCCTTTTTCTTATGTTCTTCTTATGTTTTTATGTGAGGTGTGGCCTTTTAGGCTGAGTGAAACAGACGGAAGAAGAGGAAAAAGGAAAAAGAAAAAAGTGTGTTGCAGTATGAGAGAGGAGGAGAGAAGAGAAGAGAGATTTCATGTTTTTTGATCTTTATCTTTATCTTATCTTTATGTTACAGGTGGCCTTTTCTTAAGGCCAGGGGCGGGATTTTTGGGAACTACAAAACCTCTGGGGGCTAAGACCCTTTGCGCTAGGGGGACATTTTCGGAAAAAAAGTTCGCTCCGCCCAAAACAGTGCAGCGAGTGTAAATAAGGGGGGTTGGGGTGCTTAGCCCGCAATTTTTTCCTTCACCATAACAAAAATGGTTAAATTTTTGGTTATATATTAATATTTTAACTGTAAAAGTATATTGGGTGTTAATACACTTTGTATATATATAAGGGTGGGCATATTATACTATAAATAGGGGGGGGTGGGGGAAAGATATGATTTTCGACAGAAAAGGTTAGCAATTAATTTAAACATATCAAAAAACCCCCAGAAAAAAAGTGTGTTTTTCCGATAATATCACATACTGGTTATATGTTGTGGAGGATAAAAGGGGGGAAAAAGAGGAGGGAGAAGAATAATAGAAGAAAAAAAAGGAGCAGAGAGAGAGAGAGAGAGAGGAGAGAGAGGAAGAAGAGAGAAGAGAGAGATGAGAGAGAGAGAGAGAGAGAGACCGAGAGAGCGAGGAGAAGAGAGGGGGGACGAAAGAGAAGAGAGAGAGAGAGAGAGAGGAGAGGAGAAGAGAAGAGAGGAGAGAGAGAGAGAGAGAGAGAGAGACTCCCCGGCGTGTACACTGCACTGTGACTAGCAGAAATAATATCTGGCAATCAAGGAGAAAGAAGAGGAGGGAGAAGAAATAATAGAAGAAAAAAAAAGGAGAGACGAGAGAGAGAGAAGAGAGAAGAGAGATGAGGAGAGAGAGGAGAGAGAGAGAAGAGAGAGAGAGAGAGAGAGAGAGAGAGGAGAGAGGGAGAGAGAGAGAGAGATTAGAGAGAGAGAGAAGAGGAGAGGAGGAGAGAGAGAGAGAGACTCCCTCCGGCGTGTACACTGCCCTGTGACTAGAGAAAATACATATTGGCCAACTCAAGGAGAAAGGAAGGAGGAGGGAGAGAAATAATAGAAGAAAAAAAAGGAGAGAGAGAGAGAGAGAGATGAAGAGGAGAGAGAGAGAGAGAGAGAGAGAGAGAGAGAGAGAGAGAGAGAGAGAGAGAGAGAGAGAGGAGAGAGAGAGAGAGAGAGAGAGAAAGGGACGGAAAGATAGAGAGAGAATGAAGGGAAAGGAGAGAGAGAGAGAGAGAGAGAGAGAGAGAGGTAAAGCGAGAGGGAGAGGAGAGAGAGAGAGAGAGAGAGGAGCGAGAGAGCGAGGAGAGGATGATGGGGATCTGGCGATCGAGAGAGAGATAGACAGAGAGAGAGAGAGAGAAGAGAGAGAGAGAAGGGGGGAAAGAGAGAGAGAGAGAAAAGGGGAAAGAGACGAGAGAGAGAGCGAGAGAGAGAGAGAGAGAGAGAGAGAGTGAGAGACGAGAGAGAGTAGAGAGAGAGAGAGAGAGAGAGAGACGAGAGAGAGAGAGAGAGAGACGAAGAGAGAGGGAGAGAGAGAGAGAGAGGAGATGAGAGATGGAGAAGAGAGAGAGAGAAGAGAGAGAGAGAGAGAGACCACTGGGCCCCCCGTGGTATACGTATTTCCCCGCAAAATACAGAATTGTGTCGCGCGGCGTGAATTGGTTAGGTGGCATAAGAAGGGTGGCCTTCTGTCCCCTTACACGGGGTAAGTGTGTTGAGGCAGAAATGGGGGTCAATGGTATGGGGGGTTTTACTAAACTGGTCAAACGTACTGAATGATATTATTGGGGGAGGATGATAAAATGAATACAACTTGAATGGAAGATTTAACTTAGTCTCTATGGACTTCACTATATGATTATAGTATGACCACGGCCACGGCGGAGAAGTACTGAGAAGGGGCTGTACTTAAGGAGAAAGGATAATAAGGGGTAGGTTAAAGGGGATTTTTACTGCCACAGCCTGCGAGTAGTTCACATGATTACTCCCTGGCACGTTTGATTAATATTAATATTAGAATTATTTGGTAGTCGTGAATGGTACGTGGAATTATACGAGTAAGGCGGAAATCTTTTGCGAAGTGTGGGAATTATGTCCTAATACACAGAATAATCACCTGGGTTTTATAATGAACACAACGAAATTATAATTGAAAACATATCCTATATTCATGTGGACATGAGTAAGTCTCGTGCTTAAGATCATATCCAACATATAAGGGTTAACACTTACCGAGAAAAACTCTATCGGGAAGTAAGAAAAGCAAACTTTACACCCTGACGTAGGAAACTCCTTCCTTAAGTGATGAGAGAAAGCTATTATGAGCATAACTATCATCACTAGACTTTCATCTTCAGTGAATTTGCCCTTACACTTAGGACCAAACTTAATATTTATAAAATTACACATGGAAGAAAGGGTATCTAGTAGAGAAAGGAATATGGCGAGAAAATGTGTTATGTGTTGTGTTCAGTAAGGACCATGTGGGCTTTCTGAAGAAGACCACGGACGGCCTGCAAAGACGCGAAGAGCCGACTCTTTCGTTAATAACCGTATAAGGATGGGTCAGAACTTCTATGCCTAGGACAACTGAAAAACGTACTAATATTTATATTCGAAATATAATAGATATAATATACTAAAGGGAAGAAAGAACACAGGAAGTTAGGTACGAAGGATCTACCTGCAACGACGCGAAGAGGACGAATGACTCTTTATGAGATTATGGCCTGGAGCATAAAGGGAATTGTTTGAAAGCCTTTTAGGCGTGACCTCAAGTGAGTAACTGTTAATCCCGAAAGAACTATTTAAATAATGAACTTCGTATATAAGAACATGTGGCTTATAATATAAACCTGTTACTGTGATACTGAAGAATTTAATATGCTTTAGTCTAATAACAAGAAAGGTATGATTTGTGGGCCCGTCCAACTGTAACGAACACATTTTTTGGGAGTGGTATGGTATGAATATGGAGCATAGAAATGTTGGTATGTTTTCATTTTAGCGTGTATCGTTACAACACGCTCCATATATGACCATAACCGATAAACGATGGATATTTTGAAAGACCTTAAGATATGGAGGTGAAACTTGGCTGACCAGGATAGCTGGCAAAAGATAAAAAAGTATCTGACATCATTAGGTATCACTGATCGCAGAAATACTATTCCACGGAACCTTGCCTCGCACACGGGATGTCGGGGAGAGAGGAAGTGAATAGAAGGAAAAGAAGAAAATGCTGGCAAAGGACAAAGAAATAGAAACAAAATGGTTGGTTTAGCAGTTGAGGCCGATGAGTCACCGTGAAACAAATAGAAAAAAATGGAAACTACTGACAAGGAATAGCTCGGGAATTTATATAATAATTTTCCTACTATCTCGCCCGAATAATGTGCATTTACAACGCGTATAATCTCCGGAAAAATTAAATTCTATGGGATCAAAGTAACTACTTACAGGATCATGTTTCAGTTTTAAAACTGCGTCAAGAGGAGGTGTGTACGGGACGAATTTAGTAGTGAATTTAATGGATATTCTCTGTCCTCTGAAAACGGCGGGGTCTGTTTGTGTTTAGATCACACGAAAATCCAATTGAAAGGAAGGATCCAGCCAACCTGATACCTGTGTAATGACCGTGGCGTCAACCGTGACTCAGTGCCCGTATTCTCGTGCAGGGAGACTACCAGAGGGCGCACACGCCGGCTAGCCTCGGTAAAGGATAAGGAGCCAACAAGTCTTGAAATATGCACACACCGCAGGCTGGTTGACGGTAAAATGAGAGCCGTAGTACTACTATCTCGAATAAAATACCCTCCCAATGAAACCAGGTTAGCCCTGAGAAACCAGACGCTCCGAGTTCTAAAAATGAGAAACCCCATAGACCAAATTGTTATCTAGTCTGGGACACTACACTACCCTTGACTCAATAATTACAGTTAACACTTTTCGCGTTAATCTTACCTGGGAATATACATGGTCGTTGTTGATGTAACTGAACATTATTAAATACTTGAAGACTCACCGAAACCAGACTGAGTCTGTTATGAAATTCACATGAGAATAGTATCACCAATCAACCTCTCTATGGAATATTAAGACACCTATGACCTCAATTGTTGAATTCCTGGTCAATGTTTTTCACCATTTAACACTTTCTATTTGATTTCCACAAGAGTAAATAACCGGGTGACGCCTACAACGACCATAACCAGAGTAGTATTAAACTTCAATGTTCGATTAAAAAATAAATTTTCAAAGGTTCATAAATAATAAAATTTTCAATGTTTCATGGTCAAATAATTCTTCATCGATTTCTATACCATAACTAATTCCATAACTAACACTGCATGAACACTCCTGGACTTAGTCTTCTAGGAGGTCTCAGTAGGTCGGGTGTTTAAGCTGAGAGTTCGGAAGCAGATGTCGTCGAGCTCCCTGCTATCGAATGAAGCAAACGTCGCTGCGCCTGTTCAGCCGGTGGATGGATGTTAGTATGCGCTAGTATGACTCGGCTACTAGGCGATCGGGACAACCGAAAAGGTACCATTTTCTTGTTGAAAAATCCTCTAGCGATCTGGAAATAAGAGCGTATCCGATGTGCTTTGATGTCTGTGTCTCCATTCTGGAGTGGCGGTCCAAGAGTCGCTACAGCGGCGAGATGTTAGATATTCTTAGCCGCTGGGGTTATTAGCCGGAAAAATCATGACGACTCAGTGGGAAGCTGAGAGAGATCCAAGGACTTCCATCCCGACGCGGCTTCACGCCTTTCTTTTCCATGGTGGAAAAACGGTCGGTGGGGTGTAGAGGGTGGGGGGCGGTAGACGCGTTACAGGAAACAGGGCTACGGCGGCTGTTATCAAGGGCGGCGCGACTGTGATGGGCGGCGGAGCTGAGGCGAGCGTTCGCTGCTAGGCGCGTGGCGGGATTGAGGGTGGCCCGACTGAGGCGAGGCGTGGCATCGAGGCGCGCGGCAGGCTTAAGGGCGCGGCGGCTGGCTGCGACGAAGGGGCGCGGCGGCCCGAAGATCGCGCGGCATTGTAGCGGTTGAAGGGTGGCGGCTTGGTGTGTCGGCTTCGTTTTATAGCTCACGCCCACATGGTCATGGGTCATGTGGGATGGTTGTGTTTGGTTATAGGGGAGATTTAATGAGCTTCTAATCTAAATGATCGATTTCTATATGAAAAATTACTGAAAGTGACTATCTTGCTATATTTTCCCAGGGGTGGTTCTTTGCATGGATTTTTAGGAAATAATATTACCACCGCTATAGTCACCAGTGGTGTTGTGTTGACAGAAATTGTGGGGTTCCACTGAGTTTAATGGGGGTTTAAACTGGTCAAAACGTTACTTGAATGATATTATTGGGGATGATTTGATTAAAGGATTACAACTGACTGGCATAATTTCTAACTTAGTCATTCTGACTTAACTATATGATTATAGTATGAACACGTCTCATGCGGAGGAGTATTAGAAGGGGGATTGTACTTAAGGGGAAAGGATAATAAGGTTTAGGTTAAAGGGATTTGATGCCCACCAGCCCCTGGCGAGTAGTTCATATGATTACTCCCTGGGGCACGTTTTTGATAATATTAATTATTAGATTGATCTTGGTAGTCGTGAAGGTACGTGGATTATAAAGAGTTAAGTGCGGAATCTTTGGAAGTGTGGCGGGAATTACTGTCTCTAACACCCAGATTAATTCACTGGGTTTTATAATAAACCACCAAGAAAACTATATGGAAACATCATCCTATTTATCAGAGTGACATAGTAAGTCTCTTGCTTGAGATGTCAATTTTTTTTTTTTTTAAAAATCCAACAGATAAGGGTTAACCACTGTACCGAGAAAACTCTATCGGAAGTAAGAAAAGCAACTTTAAACCCGACGTAGGAACTTCTTCCTAAATGTGATGAGAGAAAGCTCTTATGAGGATAACTTCTCCTTCATAGCAATTTCTATTCAGTGAATGGCCCTACAACTTAGGGAGAAACATACCACTTAATATTTATAAATTACACATGGAAGATAGGTATCTAGGAGAGAAAGGAATATGGCGAGAAAATGTTGGTTGGTTCAGTAAAGGACATGATGGCTTTCTGAAGAAGCACGGACGGCCCTGCAGCGACGCGAAGCGACGAATCTTTCGTTATAACACTTATAAGGATGGGGCAGAAATGCTATGCTTAGTGACACTGAACTGTACCTAATATTTATATAAAATATCATGATATAATATACTAAGGGAGAAAGAACACAGGAGTAGGTTACGAAGTCTTACCTGCAACGACGCGAAGAGACGCAATGACTCTTCTGAGAGTAGGGCCTGGAGAATAAAGGGGACTTGTTGAAAGCTTTTAGGCCGTGACCAAAAGTGAGTAACTTTCCTCATTAATTCCCGAAAATTAACTATTTAAATAAGAAACTTGCGTATATAAGAACATGTGGCTTATAAATAAAACCTGTTTACTTGATACTGAGAATTATTGCTTAGTCTAAACCAAGGAAAGGTATGATTTGTGGCCCGTCAACTGGCCGAAACACAGTTTCGGAGTGGTAATGGTTTATGAAAAGATGGGCATAGAATTGGTTAGGTTTTCATTTGAGGCGTGTATCGTTACTAAACAAGTCCTATATGACCATAACCGATAACGATGGGGTTTATTTGAAAGACCTTAAGAATCTGGGATGAAACTTGGTCTGGACCAGATAGCTGGCAAAAGAAAAAAGATCTGACACATTAGTTATCATGATCGCAGAAACTTATTCCACGGAAACTTGCCTCGCACACGGGATGTCGGGGAGAGAGGAAGGTGAAGAAGAACGAAGAAAATGGCGGGCAAAGGAAAGAAATAGAACAAAATGGTGGTTTAGAATTTGAGGCGATTGAGTCACCCGTGAAACAAAGAGAAAAAAATTAACTAATGACAAGGACATAGCCGGGAATTTATAATAATAATTTTCCTACTTCTCTCCCGAATAATGGGCATACATAAGATGACGCCCGAAAATGCTTTCTTAGTAATCTTCTTGGCCCGGTAAACTTAAGTTGGTCTTAGCGGACGCTAAGAGGGTTGTAGTTTAGAACCCCTTCTAAAATGCCGCCCCAGGCCTTTAAAACCGGCTGCTCTTGTAGTCGGTTCTTGTTACTTGTTTAGGGCGGTAGAAGTCTATGGCTATTTCTCTCTACCACATTCTTTCAAAAAAAACTCTTTAACGTTCAATCACTCCGTCCACTTTCTCACCACACGTAGTCCTTCAGCCAGTTAATAACAGCCATTCTCTTCCTGTCCTTTCAACCACCCGTTATGTGCAACTCCCATTCAGTCAAAAACACACGGCATCATTCCATTCTCTCCCCGCTATACTTCTTCACATTTAGTTCCAATGCTACCACCGGTTTCATCCTCCCCATGTCACACATATGGCCACACTTTGCTGCCTGACTCGGACCATATGGAGGTCATTGCATGTACAATCTAAGCACTGTGTTCTGGTGGAAGAGATGATCGACACAACGGGTCCATCATACACACTTTAATCGATCGGTGACTTTTCTCATATACCATTCTAGTGTTTTCTTTTGCTCATTCATTTTTCCACTTACTAAGCCCCATAATACTTCACTACCTCGAGCGATCTCGTTTTCCACTTTCTCACATCCCACTCAAGGCCTTCTCATCACCATTAACATCCTTCAAATTCAATATTACATCCTCGGTCTATCCCATATATCAGTTGAATACATCCACCAAAATCGCAATCCACTCTGTCACATTTTATGCATCGCTGCCCCATTTACTACTACATCACTCCACAAATAAAAAACTTTTCGTGCCAATCTTGTGTACTCATTCGTTACAGTTATGAACTTATACATGAGTGTTGTTTTCGAAGGTCGCTCCTAATGTACGCCAATCCATGTCACCTCTTAAACCTTTCAGCGCTGCATACCTGGCGTGCATTCAGTGCATTCTTGTACTTGATATTGGTACCACTTCCAATATCTCGTATTTCACTCTCATTCCATGCAATCACCTCCAAACCATTACATAATGCTTGGGACAGCCACACTTTTCCACACTTCCCTCAACACATTCATACTTGCTTGCCCTCATCCTTGCCACACTTCCCAGAAGGCGACCAAACCCATGATTGCCTGGCGGATCTTTTCAGCCTTGCTTTTCCACATCCATTGGAAACTAATGCACAGTCTAGGTACTTGTATTAACTAGTTTGTTCTAATCATTTTCTCCGCAGTCTCCATGTAGCGTTTCTGTCATCCCTGTTATAGTTACTTATCATCACCTTAACTTGTCTCACGGCTAAATTTTACTCCAAAGTCTCTCCCATACTCATTCACCACATCTACCAGGCTCTGAGTTCCTCGGCCGACTCACTCATAACTTACCATATCATCTGCATAATTAACAAGTTATTGTCATTTTCTACTCTCACTCACTGCATCCATTCTTATCCATCCTGTACTGCCAGTTCCTCAGTCTAAGAACTATTATACAAGGTTGGGGACAGCGTGCACCCTTGCACTAAAAACTCTCTCACGCATCACCCATCTCTGTTTCTAACTAACTTAGCCTATATTGGGCCTCTAGCGTCTCATACAGCTTCTCAATATGTTCACATCTTTGGCTCAACCCACCTTTTCCAAAACCTTGCATAACATTCTATGATACTCTATCATAGGCTTTCTCAATGTCTAGGAACAAGGTACAGTGTCTTCCTCCCTTTCTTCTTTCAATTATGTAATTCACCACAAACATGTTGTCCTCTGCCCTCCTATCACTCAGTAAAACATCTTTGCTCATAAACCTAACACATAAAGCTCTCTCCAACCATTTACACAAACGTTTCCTTCAACACTGACACTAAAAAACTTTACCTACGTATCATTAGGGCTATTGGTCTATAGTTCTTCAATTCAATCTTACTCGTGTATCCTCCTTTATGCAATAGGGTCACTCTACATTTAATTCCATTTTCTAGGGACCTTTCTTTTCCCACACGGTTAAATAGGTCAGTCATCCTGGTCCAATCCCACCTCACCATATCTATGTACATTCATATGGTAGTCATCCGGGCCTGCTGCTTTTTTCATTTCTTTTGCCTCCTTACCACACTTCTCGATTTCATCCATGTAATACATTCATTCAACTCTTCTGCTCTTTTCTTTCCAACGTTATACATCGGTCTACGTCAAAGATTTCACCCACGCTCTTATGATTCCCAAAAGTTTTGTATAAACCTCTTTGATTGGTCTCATCTGTTACACATTCACCCCCCCCCCCCCGGCATTTACTTTCAAGGCTTTCACATCTTCTTCCAGCCATCTTTTCACCGCTCATGAATCGCGTACCACTCACGAACACCTGCAAG
>JACEEZ010014045.1:0-17500 GCA_016584305.1 Chionoecetes opilio
CCCACACACAACACACACACACCACACACACACACCCACACACACACACACACACCCACACACACCACCACCCACACACACACACCACACACACAACACACCCCCACACCACCACACACACACACCCCACACACAAACACACACACACACACACACACACACACACACACACAACACACACACACACACACACACACACACACAAACACCACACCACACACACACACACACACACACACACACACACACACACACACACAACACACAACACACACACACACACACACACACACACAACACACACACACACACACACACACACACACACACACACCACACACACACACACACACACACACACACACACACACCACACCACACACACACACACACACAACATCACACACACACAACACACACACACACACACACACACACACACAACACACACACACAAACATACACACACCAGACAACACACACACACACCACAACACACACACACCCACACACACACACACACACACTCACACACACACACACACACACACACACACACAGTAGTGATTAAACTTCCCATACGAGGGAGTCACACAAACTTCAGTTACAATAAAACCAGTTATCTTACCTTCATCATTTTTTATACAGCTAAACCCATTGAACTTTACAACAGCCTTGAAACTTCCACCTCATATCCTCCACTACCTTCTCCAAATTTTCCTCTGCTTCCTTTTCTCTCCTCCTTCTTTTCCCTTCTTTCCTTCTGTCTATTTCCCCCCCTATCCCCAAGTAAGTCCTCCACTCTTCTCCTTTATCCGTCTTGTTCTTCCTCCTCTCCTCGCTTTCTTGTCCACACTCTTTCCTTACTACCAATTATATCTTCCTCTCCACTTTCTCTTGTATATATTATCAACTTATATCTCTCCACTTTCCTTATTACTCATTGCACATCTCTCCTACACTCCTCTCCTAACTACCTCTAATCCTCCCACATTCTTCCTCACTCCTACCTTCTTCTACTTTTTATAATTATTACCTCTCTTCTCTCACTCACTCTCTCTACTCCCTCTCTTCTGTCTACTACACTTTCTACCTTATATTCCCTCCTCCTTCTCCACTATATACAACGTAACTCGATCTAATCACATCCCACACTTATCTTTCCTACACTCCTCTCCTCCTTTACTCACTCTTTATCATACTAATACTACCACTACTTATACTACTATATCTACACTACTTACTACTACTAACTACTACTACTACTAATAATACACTAATACATATACATCATACTACCTACTATTATACTACTACTATCTACCACTTATCTACTACTACTACTACTATACTACTACACTACTACTACTAATACTACCACTACTTATACTACTACTACTACCACTACTTACTACTAACTACTACCACTACTATATACTAATACTACCACTACTTATACTACTACTATACTACTATACTAATACTAATAATACACTATACTACCATACTACTATAATACTACTACTACTACTACTACTACTTATACTACTACTTATACTACTACTACTATAATAATAATACTACCACTACTTATACTACTACTTATACTACTACTACTACTACTAATAATAATAATACTACCACTACTTATACTACTAATACTACCAACTACTTATACTACTAATACTACTACTACTACTACTACTACTTATACTACTAATACTACCACTACTTATACTACTACTTATACTACTACTACTACTACTACTTATACTACTAATACTACCACTACTTATACTACTAATACTACCACTACTTATACTACTAATACTACCACTACTTATACTACTACTTATACTACTACTACTAATACTACCACTACTTATACTACTAATACTACCACTACTTATACTACTAATACTACCACTACTTATACTACTAATACTACCACTACTTATACTACTAATACTACCACTACTTATACTACTAATACTACCACTACTTATACTACTAATACTACCACTACTTATACTACTAATACTACCACTACTTATACTACTAATATACACTATTATACTACTATACTACTACTTATACTACTACTACTACCACTACTTATACTACTACTACTACCACTACTTATACTACTACTACTACTACTACTTACTACTACTACTACCACTACTTATACTACTAATACTACCACTACTTATACTACTACTACTACCACTACTTATACTACTAATACTACCACTACTTATACTACTACTACTACCACTACTTATACTACTACTACTACCACTACTTATACTACTACTACCTACTACTTATACTACTAATACTACCACTACTTCTACTACTACTACTAACCACTACATACTACCACATTATACTACTAATACTACCACTACTTATACTACTAATACTACCACTACTTATACTACTAATACTACCCCCTACTTATACTACTAATACTACCACTACTTATACTACTAATACTACCACTACTTATACTACTAATACTACCACTACTTATACTACTAATACTACCACTACTTATACTACTAATACTACTACCACCACTTATACTACTAATACTACCACTACTTATACTACTAATACTACCACTACTTATACTACTAATACTACCACTACTTATACTACTACTACTACTACTACTACTACTACTACTACTACTACTACTACTACTACTACTACTACTACTTATGTTCTGTACTCTCTCCAATTACTCTCCAATTACTGTCTTAGCACCTTCTTTCTATATTCTTTTGATCTCACCGACTAGGCAGCTGTGACAGGAGGTATTTTCCTAGTTCCCGCCCCCATTAGCCAGGTGTCTTTTCTCCGCGCTCCTTGACCTGTCTATAAAGGTGGTTGACCGCGTCTGCCCGAGTCACTCGACTCACTCACACTCAACCCACTACTCACGGCCCTCAGAGGTCACACACATATTCTGCGCTCGTCTCGTCGGGGCGGCCACGTTGTGCCGCCCGCCCCAACATATTCCAGGATTGTTCCTGTACTCCACTTCTGCTGAGCAATATATTCATCTTCTGTCTACAAGTTGGTAATTATTCCTTATACCCATGCACGCATAAGAGACACTCGGTAGACATACACAGACCTCAGAACACGTGTTGACCACACCACTCCTCTGAGCCTGCCGTTCGCGCCACAGCTACGCACCGCCACTCGCTCAGCTTATGTTCCTGCCTCCTACTCATCATATTCAAGTTATGTACCACTTTCCCGGTACAGAATGGTAACAGCGGTGTACAGAGTGGTCTCTTTGTCTGTGTCTCTTTTGTGTGGGTATGTGCGTCACCATGCACGTGTTGCTCAATATTGATGTCCTGATGTCCCATGATGTCCTGATGTCCCATGATGTCCTGCTCACGGCGTCCCTACCCATGTTCCTGTTTTGATGTCGCGTGCCGCACGCCTGCACGCCTATCCTCTCTCTTGGTTGGATGTCCCCGCCCGCACGCCCACGCCCATTAGTCTAGTCAAAATGTGGCTGAACCTCAAACAAATTGCTAACAAAGGTTTTTAACTTGGATATTGGGCATGAATAACCTCTCTTTCGGATAAAAAAAAGTTTACCAGAATTAACCTTGCCGAAAGGGGTCAACGGCCGCCATCTGTAAAATCCAACGGGGAAGATCTCCGACCCGCCGCCACAAACGGTTTTTTCCTCCTCTTATCCATAATAATTAAGCTAGGTCAATAATTCTTTTACACCAAATGCATGACTATGTATTGCCATTACCATACAATTTTCATCAAAATTGGTACAGTAGTTTTTGTGCAAAAAAATTAAAACCGATAAATTAGAAATAAAAATATATTTTTTGCATGAAAACCCACACAGGGCCCACCCCAAGCCAGCTTGACATTTTCTTGGTGTTTTAAATTGTAATGATAGGTAGCTATATGCTTAACAATAAACTAACACCAGAAAATGACTAGCCCCTGCCATTGTTTTCATGCTTTTTTTTTATTTCTTATACAAATATGAATATAAAAGGGTACAAAAACAGACTAAGTAGCCTTTTTCAAGGCAACAATTTTCACATTAATTCCTGACATTTCATAAAAAAATAGGTCCAAAATAAGTACAACTTACAATAATGGAATGGTCAGTTGGTCGAATGCTGGGGCAAGGCTCTTGCATAACCACCACAGAACAAGTTCATGAACGGACCAAAGAACATTTCTTGTCAAGAACTAGTCACAGGTAATTTCATCATCATCAAGATCTGGCTGTGGTGAGTTGGTGCAGTGGAGGCCTTTGCAATCACCACACAAGTTTGAACAGTGAATGCCATGTTTCCTGCAACTGCATCTTGCTGTACTACACCCTGAAGTACAGTTACACCTAATTATAGCCAACAAATGTACAGGACCAGCTGGCAAGTCAGTCATGATTGGTTGTAATTTACCATCTGAAAGTTTCCATCCCCACTCGTCAGGTTTTAGTTGGTTTCTACCTTTCCATTCCTGAATTTGGAAGAAAAACTCGAAGGCTGTGGAATTTCGTAGCTGCTCTTGTTGGTGGCAATGATTTGGCCTCAACATACTTTGAGCTTTTTACAACCTTTTCCTTAAAGCGCCTCAGTCGGAGATGATTGATGTTTTTCCCCATCATTACCATTGTACAGGCACACTAAAGCCTTCTCCCCAGCTTCAATAACCTCTTCTGAACTGCTATCCTTGCCAAACACTTCTGCCAGTTTGAGGAAGTTTCTATTGTTCATCACCTTTCGAAGGGACGCTGCCTTCCCAATTCCATGAACACTGGATGTACATCACAACCCAGTAGTGCATGGATGAAAAGAATGTTGGAACAAACCACATCTCCCAAAGATTTCTCATCTCTTTGATGTTCCAGACTTTCACACTTTTTGCACTAGCCTTTGGTTGTGGCGTGAAGTAGATATTGTAACCGTCATCTCTATTGGCATGATAACATAGAAGGACCATAGGTCAGTGTCATCTGCTATCAAAATGGTTTCTCCTGTCTGTGCCAGTTCTAGAGCAGTCTTCACAATCAATACGTCAGCGTCTCCAGATGCATGGACTACTTTACAACCTGCTTCCTCCAAACTCTTTCCCAGCAAGTTGATGAACAATTGTTTGTTTTCTTGATTAGCTAGGAAAACATCCTTTTTTAATTTGAACACCATTTTAGGGGTCAGTAACACCTTAACACCAACAGAGCCCCCTGCTCGGCGTCGGTGAGTCGCGTCTTTAATGGATGGACCACTTTCATATCCATCAAAGACAATGCATGCTTTTCCATATCTAGTTGTGACATATCTGCGGTATCGGGCACAGATCTCAATCAAATGTGTGACCTTTTTGCCATGGGAGGCGTTGAAGTAGTGCTCCACCATCTAAGATACTGTGGATCTGAAGACTGTGGACCTGATTGTACAGGGGAAGTCAGTTCCCATATTGCGTCTGCCAAAGCCGGTTTCTTTGCCTCTCGCGGCAGTCCGAAAGAATTAAAAAGTGCAGGTGGGTAACCACAAAGCTCATACTGGAAATGTTCTTGCTGCTGCTGAGTTGAGGGTTCATTGGTAGATAGCACACACAGTCTCTGGAATAGGAGTTGTGGATCAGTCTCAACTGCTTCATCTTTGCTGAGCGAAACTTTTGACCCAAGTGTAATTGCCTGATCCTTTCTTTTAAAAGTGTACTCGTGGACATTTTTTCCAACCATTGAAGCTATGATTGTCTCTCCTATGGAGTTTGCTTTGTCCACATTCACCTTTTTGTCTCCAGTTACTCCACTTGAAATGCTGTGAATGGACGGATCTTCCGTGAAAGGGTCATATGTCTGGAGAAACGCAACGAGCTTCCATGTATCCCTCACATCTCGCTCTTTTCTTGCTGAAGTAGCCTCCTGGTGCTGGTCACTAGTGGCATAACGAATGCTTGCTAGTTCTTGCATTGTAAACTTGATTTCCTTGATAGAATATTAGATCCTAATAACAAATTAAAAGGATAACTATAAGATTAGAAAAGCAGGTATATATTTATATAAAGTAGATATATTTAATTATACTACACTAACTATTCATTTTAACTACAACATTTACGCTGGTATTGTAAAATACCAGGACTAGGGAATTCCCAAGATATTCTAATGCCAAAGTCAAATTATAGCTACATCATAGCTATATTTAATTAATAAATTTTTTATTTTAAGGTCCAATTTGGACAAAAGAGAAAAGAATTCCACCTATCGTTGGCCTCTTAAATTAAATGTATGAACTGCGGATTCAAACACTGTCATTGCTGGTTGTGTCATATTAGTTTGCCTGGCATCCCTGTGTATGTTCAGTAATCATGCCAAAAATAATGAGTGAGTAATGAAGTTGACGCTGTTTAGTCTGAAAGACTATTTCACAGCAGAAATATAAGAAAAAGAGAGTGGACAGAAAGTGGAGAAAATATTAAAGGAAATACAGAGATGAGGATTAAAGGAAATAAAGCTGGGTAGAGTGCTTGCCAAATGATGGCGGCCGTTGACCCCTTTATCGGTTTTAATTTTTTTGCACAAAAAACTACTGTACTAATTTTGATGAAAATGTATGGTAATGGAGTACATAGTCATGCATTTGGTGTAAAAAATTATTGACCTAGCTTAATTATTATGGATAAGAGGAGGAAAAAACCGTTTGTGGCGGCGGGTCGGAGATCTTCCCCGTTGGATTTTACAGATGGCGGCCGTTGACCCCTTTCGGCAAGGTTAATTTTGGTAAACTTTTTTTTATCCGAAAGAGAGGTTATTCATGCCCAATATCCAAGTTAAAAACCTTTGTTAGCAATTTGTTTGAGGTTCTGCCAAAAAATCTGCTAGATTGACTGGACATGTCTGGTATGTCATGTGCGACCTTCGCACAGCTTGCGGCCCCCGCCCGCATCCACACGCTCACTCTGATGTCGTGTGTGGTCTCTCCACGCCCGTGTCCCTCACACGTGCTCATCTTCCACATCCGTAACCTCGTGGCGCCCATCGTGGTCTGTTCCTGCTTCTTCCATGCTACCGTGAGTCGTCAGCAAGTGTTATATTATTTTCTCGTCACTAGACAATTGTGACTTCATATTTTGCGTGTGTTATTATTTTTCTTGTCACTTGGAAACGTGACTCAATGTCTCCTGTGCTTTGCGATATGCTGTGTGTGCCCTAGATTTTGACTTTATTTGACACATTTCTGGTTACATTTTTTATCTCAGCACAGTGTTGCTATATTTTGGGCTATTTTTCTCATTCGAGTGTATTTTCTGTGACTATGTTTGGGCTGCAACTATTTTTGTCATTTTCTTTAGCTGCTTGTTCATTTTTAGTAGATTTTTGACCTGCGTGTCTCCTTGCTAAACCTCTTGGGCTGAGTTTAGGATATTCGGTGTCCACACGTGTTCACCGCTCCCGCACCCCCTCCCCCTGGCCACACCTGCTGCCTGCTAGTCAGGTCAGCCGGCTTAACGCCTCGCCTCCCCTCCCACCCATCTCCACCCGCCCGCCTCATCTCACTGGCGCGCCTGCTCGCCGCCCATCTCATCCCTCCGCGCGCCCACGCCACCCATCTCTGCGCGCCCACTCGCCAGCGCGTCCACACACGCCCTCCTGTGGCTTGTTGTCCCACGCCCGCGGCCCAGCTTGCCGCCTGTCATCGGCGATGCCTACAGTGGCATCGTGTCCGCCTTCCGCGGCCTGCTTCGTGGCTTACGCCCACGCCCGCCGCCCATTCCTCAACTCATCTCTCCTTCGTTGGCTTGTCAGTGTTTTCAGCTGGTTTGGTTATAGAAACTGCAGACTCTATTTCCTTACTGGTTGGTTGCCTGTATTAGTTTCAGCGCGTTTGGACAAGGAGTTATAAGGAGACATAAAATCCTCATTTTATGTCTTGTGTTGAAAAGTTGATACCTAATGTGTAAGTACGTTTAATTTTAGGTCATAATTTTCTACTTAGTGTATACTTTGAAGACTTTTAGATCAGGTATCTTAGTCATAATTTTCACTTTTGAAATTGTATAATGTTGTCACGACCATTTTTCTCTTACGTTTGGGTAATCATGGTGTTTCGGCTGGTATGTAGGATAGAATAACTTGTATGGCTATCTCTTGCTTGCTGTTCGCTTGTGTTCAGTTACAGCGCGTCCTTTGACAATAGAGTTAAAATGTTTTAATTTTTGTGAAAATGTATACGGTTTCTCATGACCAATGATATAATTTTTTACGTACTTTGTCCACGGCTGGTAACGTGGTTAACTTAGTTGTTTCAGCATACGTCTTGCTTGTGCTTGAGTAGTTAATTAGTAGGTAATTCTTGATCAGGTTATTTTATGTCCATGTCTTGTCAGTGTGCTTGCTTGCGTGGTTAACGTATTTCTGGTGCAGCTTATTTCAGTCCCCTGCCTCCAGGGCATAGTGGTTAAGTGGTTAACTTAACATATATTCTACTTAGGTGTGAGTTATCTTCCCATTTTTTTAGTGATATTCATATATTCTACTTTGATGTGATTTTATATTTCCATATTTGTGGGATTTTCTCATATTTTCTCATTTGGTACAGTTTATCTCATTATTTTGTGTGATTTTCTCATGTTATCTTGTAGTATTTTCCATGCTTGTACTTTTTTGAGTGATTCATTTGCATATATTCTCCTTAGCGTCATTTTTGGTTATCGGTTTATTTCAATCAATGTTTTGGTGTTGCCATTTAGCTTCATTTTTACCCCTTACGGTCCCTTATATATCTCCTATGTTATGTTCATATCTTTATATTCCCTATAATACGTGAGGCCACGTATTCTTTCGACGGGGGGGTAATGTACTGTACTCTCTCCAATTACTCTCCAATTACTGTCTTAGCACCTTCTTTCTATATTCTTTTGATCTCACCGACTAGGCAGCTGTGACAGGAGGTATTTTCCTAGTTCCCGCCCCCATTAGCCAGGTGTCTTTTCTCCGCGCTCCTTGACCTGTCTATAAAGGTGGTTGACCGCGTCTGCCCGAGACACTCGACACTCCACACTCAACTCGACACTCACTCTTCACTCATAGGTCACGCATACGGCTTCGTCTCGTCGGGGGCGGCCACGTTGTGCCGCCCGCCCCAACATATTCCACTGTTCCTGTACTCCACTTCTGCTGAGAAATATATTCATCTTCTGTCTACAAGTTGGTAATTATTCCTTATACCCATGCACGCATATTTTAAGAGACACTCACACAGACCTCAGAACACGTGTTGACCACACCACTCCTCTGAGCCTGCCGTTCGCGCCACAGCTACGCACCGCCACTCGCTCAGCTTATGTTCCTGCCTCCTACTCATCATATTCAAGTTATGTACCACTTTCCCGTACATTCCCACGCCCAGCAGAGTGTTGTACAGAGGCGCCAGGCTAGGGAACAGTCTAGCTAGAGACAGGCGTAATGCTCCATCCAAGTATAGTTTCAAAACTCGGGTTAAATATAATGTAAGGAGTAAATATGAATAGAAGTATGTCTACTATGTCCTCATTATACTATAAATATCTTAGTCAGGGCCAGTTCCATAAGGTGTGTTAATGTGTATCATATTCTTGCATAGGTTTTTATACACATATATTTATATATATATATATATTTTTTTTCGTGCAATGTGTATGCTTGCAAGTGTTATTAGTGTTAGAGATATTTACGTATGTATGTGCATGTATTTTGTAGCCAATGTGTGTGCATGCGTGTGTGTGCAGATGTTATGTTTGCATATCTGGAAGTTTGCTATTTTATTTGTTACTTTATTTTTCTATTTTTCATTATATAATACGGATTCCGTAGCCATAGCTCAGTGTTTTGTTGTTGTTTTTGTTATTTCTTAGGCGGCCTGTTTTGCTACATTCTCTCTCTAGTAATATCTAGCGTCCTTTCCCACCCTTACTAGAGTGTTTTTTCCTCCAGCCTTCACAGATACCTCTAAGCTGTATTTATAAAGTGGGGAGAGATGCCCCTTCACCCCCCCCCCCCTCCTTGACGGCCCCCCTGGACCCCTCAAAAATATAAACTGAGGTTATTAGCTATTAATAAATATATATCAATGGATAGAGAGTTGTATTATCTTTTTCCTATTTAAATTATTATTATTATTATTATTATTATTATTATTATTATTATATATTATTTATTATTATTATTATTATTATTATTTATTTTATTTTAATGTATTGGTTTGTTGATAAGTATTATATTACTACTGCTGCTACTGCTACTACTACTGCTACTACTACTACTACTACTACTACTACTACTACTACTACTACTACTACTACTACGTACTACTATACTACTACTACTATTTTCTCTTATACTACTACTGCTGCTACTACTGCTACTAACTACTACTACTATTATTTCTACTACACTACTACTACTGCTACTATTACTTCTGCTGCTACTATTACTACTACTGCTACTACTACTGTTGAAACCAGCGACAGAAAGGTCTAACCTTTTGTTTTTGTATTAGTCAGCCCTTAACTTTGTTTTCTATGGTGCGCCATTTTAAGTAGATTTTGATCCATACTTATATAAAATTATATATATATTGGATGGTTTACTTTTAATTATATTCTTTTTATTATAGTACTAAAAAATTGTTTGAAAGTAGAATTTGATGAAGCAAGGGTTTTTAAAATTTCAATGTTTTGGGCGCTGTAGAATATTCTAGAAAAGCAAAACAAGAACACAACCATCCACCCTTGCTCTGACCTTTCTCGTTTTATTATAAAGATTCCCACAGATTTTGAAGCAATTCAACAACTACTACTATTCCACGTATGTACTATATACTATTGTTCCTACTACACTACTATTTTTCCTACGCACATCTATACTGTTCCAATGCTACAATACAATACTGCTACTATTACTACGGTTTCCTACTGTATACTACAATACTTTACTATTACATTTTTCCTCTGCTACTACTATATATACTACTATACTCTAACTATACTACTACTACTACTATTATACACTACACTATATACTACTTTTTCCTATGCTACACTACACTACTATACTATTACTATAACTACTATACTACTACACTACTACTACTAACTCTACTACACATTTAAAATAACTACACTACTATTACTACTGCCTATGCTACTACCATATACTACTAACTACTACTACCAAATACTATACTTTTTACTACTATGACAATCCTTCCTTCCTTCCTTCCCCCTTCCCTTCCTTCCCTTCCTTCCTTCCTTTTTCCCTTCCCTTTCCCTTTCCTCCTTTTCCTCCTTCCTTCCCCCTTTCCCTTCCTTCCTCCCTCCTTCCTTCCCCCTTCCTTCCTTCCTCCTTCCCTCCTTCCCTTCCTTCCCTTCCCTTTCCCTGCAAAACAAAATATTCGTCACCTTTAAGAAAATTCAAAAAAAGGAGAAATGCCCGAAAACAGCACTAAAACGCCACTAAAAGGTACGAACTACTAGATAATAATAAAACCATAGAAAATAGAATTTTCATTAAACAAATTAAAAAAATAATAAAAAGAAAAAAGAAAATTTAACTAATATGAAAAGGGAAATTAGTAGCAAATTTAAATTTAAACAAAACTTTTCCTGTGTTAAATTGCTGAATTTTGGGTATAACTATAAAACACGCCTGAAAGGAGTATACAACCACTTAAGTTGACTAAGTATATAATTACCTTCCCATGGGCTTTAAATAGTATAGGCAGATAGAGTTAATGGGTAGAGGTTCGGGGGGAACTAGAAAAGGGTTTTTGGGGTGTAGGTATAGGCCTCCAAACTTATGTAAAGAGGATTCAGCTCCTATATGGGAAAAATAAAAAAGGGCCTGAGATAAACGTTAGCTGGGGGGAGTTTTTAATCTTGGGAATATAGACGGGATTTAACATAGGTGACAGCGATGCAATAAATTGTTAAATATAACCAGGATAATTCTAAGTAAAGCAATCAAGGAGNTGTGTGTGGTGTGTGTGGGGTATCCTGAGTTATGTGTGTTGTGTGTGTGGTGTGTGTGTGTGTAGGTTGTAGGTGTGTGTGTGTTACGTGTGTGTGTGTGGTGTGTGTTTTGTGTGTGTGTGTGTGTGTGTGTGTGTGTGTGTGTGTATGCGGCCTGAGTTACCTGTGTGTGTGTGTGTGTGTGTGTGTAGGTTTGTAGGTGTGTGTGTGTGTACGTGTGTACGTGTGTGTGTGTGTGTGTGTGTGTGTGTGTGTGTGGCCTGAGTTACCTGTGTGTGTGTGTGTGTGTGTGTGTGTGTGTGTCTGTGTGTGTGTCTCTGTGTGTGTGTGTGTGTGTGTAGGTGTGTAGGTGTGTGTGTGTGTGTGTGTGTGTGTGTGTACGTGTGTGTGTGTATGCGGCCTGAGTTACCTGTGTGTTTTACATTTGTGCCTATAGCGCCTGTAGGCAGTGGTGACCCAGGGCTCGGGGGTCCAGTCGTTTCGGCCGTATGTAATTTAGGCCGTGACGCCCAAACTGACAAACGGCCGAATCGTCTCACGGCCTAAACAACATACGGCCTAAATTGTATACGGCCGAAACGACTTGGAATCAACTCCTTGACTTACCTAGACCAGTCTACAACTCAACCTCGTATTGTCATTTCACAATACGGTGTTATTTCAGATATATTTACCCCTATATGTATAGTACCAGTTATATATATATATATATATATATATATATATATATATATATATATATATATATATATATATATATATATATATATATATATATATATATATATATATATATATATATATATATATATATATATATATATATATATATATATGAAGGTCCCATTATACGAGCATTCGGTATACGATAATCCGATGATACGAGATGTGTAAATTAGGGTTTATTTTCAATATACGAGATCGAAATTCCAATGATACGACATTCAAACTGGGGTGAGTAAAATTATCAAGTTCAAAATGCGCGCCCTACCACTCCCGAGCTGGACAAAGGGGGATTTGGTTGACCCCAGTAAAGTCACCCCTAGCAAGCCGTGACCTGAAGGGTAATTAAGCATATGGCGTGGCCTGAAATTTAGGGGTAATTAGCAGGTGTGTGACCCCAACCTTGGGACCGCAGTCAGGTCACCCCTAGCAAGGCTTGACCTGAAGGGTAATTAAGCATATGGCGCGGCCTGACCTTTAGGGGTAATTAGCAGGTGTGTGGCACCAACCTTGGGACCTCTACACTACCCTCTCTTGTATCACGCGGCGTCCCCTACATTACAACGTCTTTTTTGCTTGTTCTGCATGTTTTATGTTTAATTAATGTGCAGTTATGTTATTTTGTGTGCTATTTTCTGTTTCAGAATGCTTTTTATACAGAGTAGGTAGTACAATGTGGGTAATATAGACGCTGTGTGTTTGTTGTGTTTGCTATAGTTTATTTTAGCTTGAAAAACATGTCTTTTTTTTTCTTTTTTTTTTAATTGATGGGGTCCTGGAACCAAACCTATATTTTACCATTAGTTATGTGTTTCGTTATACGAGATTTCGCTTTACGAGTATGCCAGGTGGAACCTAACTGCTCGTATCTTTGGGACCTCCCTGTATATATATATATATATATATATATATATATATATATATATATATATATATATATATATATATATATATGCATATATATATATATATTATATAATATATATTATATATATATATATATATATATATAATATATATATACATATGTATATATTATATATATTATAAATATATATATATATATATATATATATATATATATATATATTATATATATATATTATATATATATATATATATATATATATATATATATATATTATATATATATATATATATATATATATATATAATAAGTATCGTGAACGATCGTGACGCACGCAGAGAGAATGACGCAGAGAGAATGACGCAGAGAGAATGACGTAGCGATAATGTTAACGATTGTTCAACTCACTCAAACAGCTAACGACCAGTTTCTATTAAGGTGATAATCATTAATAACCCATAACATGGGTGTAGGTCACTTGTCCCAGCGTCACGCCATTGTCATTTGCTGTCCTGGAACCAAGCAGCCAACATGCCTCAACAGAAAGCTCCACCGTGCCTTGTGTGTGGCAAAGTAATTCGCCACAATCAGCATGCGTTTCAGTGCGACAACTGTGACAAATGGCAACATCGGGCGTGCAATACTGGTTTCTCCAAACAGCAGTACTCGGACATAGTGAACGGAGAATACGTGTTACCCAGCTGGTACTGTTATTTGTGTTCAGCTCTGGACACGACTCAAGGTAAAGATGGAGGCATGCGAAGGACACGAGTGGTTAGTTGAACATTTGATGAATATTTGATTTCCAATGATTTTTTAGTGATCAATTGGGTCTTTTTAATGCTGGTCAGCATGTCGTTAATATTTCTCAATTTCCCTTTGTTATCACTTCAGGGACTGATCAGTCTGCCACGTTATTGAGTAGGCAAGAGGGCATGGACATCGACCAAGGGGATGACGATGTACGTGAATTATCATCCCATTCTCAGCTTGCAAATCATCATTCAGAATCCTTCAACGTATCTACCAATTTTGATTCCAACAGTGTACACCCAGAAGATATCCTTCCAGAAACACAATGACCTTCAACACTGCACACTGATGAACAACACATTACGTCTTATAACATTGTGGAAGGAGGTACTAAACGCGGACGACCGTTGCTGGTGAACTCGCGTGGGTTCAGTTATTCTAAGAAGGTTGGTTGACAAACGCTACAAGGGTTATAAAGTAACATGGAGATGTACTTCCCGAGCGGCGGTTAGACCATGCCACGCGAAAATCATTGAAGATGGTGACAGATTTACTCCTTCTCTACACTCGCACAACCATCCTTCCCAGCCAGGACGAGACCAGCTGCTCAAGACCTGTGCTGAGGTGAAGAGACGAGCTAAGAACGAAGTATTCAGATCGGCAATGACTATCGTAGAATAAGTGATGGCTAGGGACACTAATTCAGATCCGTTACCTTGCAGCTTACCTAACCCTTCCAACCTTTCACGAGCTGCCAATAGAAACAGACAAGATAGGAGACCAAAGCATCCAAGGGACCTCACATTTGACATTGATAAAGACCACATACCAGATGACTTCCTGTTAATTGACTTTTTTGTTGATGACGCCCGCCACTTAATCTTTTCAACTTCAAGACAGAGGGATATACTGAAAGATGCCAGAACTTGGTATTGCGATGGAACATTCCGTATTGTAAAGGCTCCTTTCATTCAACTTTACTCAATTCATGCTTTTGTAAAAGGAGAGGAACAACTGAAACAAGTCCCACTAGTCTTTGTTTTAATGAGTAGGAAACGCAAGAGAGACTATAAGAAGGTCTTGCAGTGCATCAAGAGAGTCTTCATCAAGAGGTGAAGCTACAGATGTTAGTGGCTGAATTTGAGGCTGGTTTTTGGGGAGCAGTGACGAATGTATTTCCCGACATCACTATAAAGGGATGTAGCTTCCACTGGCGACAGGCAGTGTGGAGGAAGGCAGACTCCATTGGGCTTCAAGTGCCATACATGACATCTGGGGCCATTCATTCTTATATTAAGGAGATACTTGCATTTTGCTATATTCCTGCAGAGCACATCAAACCATCATTTGAGAAACTCGCTTCACGTGCACAGCTTGCTGACCCTAAAGTACAGGACTTAATTGCCTACATCAGGAACACATGGATAGACAGCAGAAGGTGGAGTCCAGACACATGGAGTGTTTTTAACATGAGTGTGCGCACCAATAATGATGTAAAGGGTTGGCACAGAAGACTGAACATTGTGAACAGTCGTGGCCGTGCAAATGAACACTTTTATAAATTAATAGAATTGCTGTACACAGAGGCCTCACCAGTGCAAGTACAGTTAGTAAAAGAACGCAAATTAAAGCGCTACCAAAAAAAACATTTAAAAAAACATGCAGGGTCGCCTTTTTACACTATGGGATCAGTACATCAATAAAGAAATAAAAACTTCACAACTTATGGCTGCCTGCAGTCACCTCGCAGCGCCATGTAGGTATAGAGTGATGCACCTATTCTGTAAGCAAACCTTTTTCTTACATCCTGACTAAGTTAGACTAGATAACTCCGTATGTTAGATTGTATTCATGTGTTCATTTATTAAAACTTGTTTTTATAGTATATTTTAATCATTTTAATTTGTATGAGATCTGTACGACAATTATCGCATTTGTACGACAATTTGACCTTTGCATGACAGTTGGACTTTTACCGTTGTACGGCTCGTGAACGCGGACTCGCAGAGACTTGTGCAGCTATTGCCTACACATTATTTCGGTAAATTAGACTTTGATGAATGAATTGTGTGTTGTAACGCAAGGCTGTGTGGTGTGCTAGGTGGCTCAAGTGTGTCCTGTAGATGTGTTAAACCAGTGGTGATGTGGTGTGTGATTGTGTACCAGTGTGGTGTGACACCTAGTTGTGTGATGTGGCGCATAGTGTATAGTATGATGTAACGCATAATATATATATGAATTATGATGTGACGCATTATGTTATGTGGTGTAAAGCCTGAATGCAATGAAATATAAAGTAATTTAGTGAATACAGTATTTTACCTAAGGTTGTATTTATCGGTCGAATCTATCTGAAAATACGATTACTCTGGTGGCTCGGTGCGACAATGTGGGCTTCAATAGTTCACATCCCTGCACCGGTCCCTTCGGCCTAAACATCTCACGGCCTAAACATCTCACGGCCTAAACGTCTCACGGCCTAAACGTCTCACGGCCTAAACGTCTCACGGCCTAAACGTCTCACGGCCTAAACATCTCACGGCCTAAACGTCTCACGGCCTAAACGTCTCACGGCCTAAACGTCTCACGGCCTAAACATCTCACGGCCTAAACGTCTCACGGCCTAAACGTCTCACGGCCTAAACGTCTCACGGCCTAAACATCTCACGGCCTAAACGTCTCACGGCCTAAACGTCTCACGGCCTAAACGTCTCACGGCCTAAACATCTCACGGCCTAAACGTCTCACGGCCTAAACGTCTCACGGCCTAAACATCTCACGGCCTAAACGTCTCACGGCCTAAACGTCTCACGGCCTAAACGTCTCACGGCCTAAACGTCTCACGGCCTAAACATCTCACGGCCTAAACGTCTCACGGCCTAAACGTCTCACGGCCTAAACGTCTCACGGCCTAAACGTCTCACGGCCTAAACGTCTCACGGCCTAAACGTCTCACGGCCTAAACGTCTCACGGCCTAAACGTCTCACGGCCGAAATGGTTTACGGCCGAATCGACGCGAACTCGGGCTCGGATGGTAGGCTCTGGAGGTTCACTTGAGGGCTGTGATGGTTGGTCCTCGCCCGGGGTGGCGCAGGCAGGATTCTTATAGTGACGCCTGTGATTAGAGGCTCATGCCGCCC